>JAAMPD010001293.1:0-26619 GCA_025266255.1 Trissolcus basalis | reverse complement strand
AACTAAAAAAAAAATTTTTTTTTTCAAATCAATCGAAACCAAAATGATGAAGGGACAATTCAAAACAGAAAAAAAGGAATCAAACATGTGTCCAATCCACCGACTCAAGAGCTCTGATTAGTTTTCATGTTTACACGTTGAAACGTTTTGTAACATTCGAGCTGGTCGTAAATTTTGAAATAACATAAAACACTAAAACCAAAAAAAAAAAAAAAAAAAAAAACGAGAAGAGAATGTAAAAAGGAATCATTAAAATGTTGAACCCGTTATTAAAATCAGTAATTTAAAAAATATTAAAACTGTACCGAGATTAATTTATTTATAAGGTAAATTCCATGGAATCTTTGGATAAATATAAATTTTTTTAATCGTTTTTATTATATTTTCAAAAGACCGAATGGAATGGAAGATAATGAGTTATATTTAGTTAATTAGTGATAACCACTAACGGGATTCTAATAACAATGAAAAGTAGTCAGAATCTATGGTATTTTAAACCTGTTTGAATTTTTGTCCAGAATAGAAACGAATCAGACAGATAAGCGAATTATTTTATTATACCACAAAACTACTGTTTGCATACTAACTCTGTCTATCACCATAATTACAAATTGCACTATAATCAAGTTGGATGATTTTCATACTTGGAACCGTGCCTTGAAAATCACATAGTTTTACAAACATATCATTTATTTTAAACGACATTAAAATTGTAAAATTATATTCTGATGAAATACGCTTTGAATTAATGAAACGTAAATAAACAAAAGCAATGGAATAACAATAATAATTAAATATTAATGAAACAAATAAAAAAAGAATGATTATAATAAATGAGGCAATATGATACCGAAAAAAAAATGGATTGAAACAAAGCAATTAAAGACGAATCAAAAAATTATACAAAAAAACGTGCAAAAAAAAAAACAAAGCAAATTAAAAACGGAACGCGAGTCATACTGAAATTAAAATAATGAAACTTTTTGTATTCAGAATGTAGATAATTTAAAAACTAAATAAATAATACGAATTTAAGAACGATAAATTTTGAGCCGAAAAATGTTAAGAGAATGTAAAAATAAAAGAGTAATAATTCAAATGAAACGGTTAAAATATTTAAATGGAAAAAATGTTTACGGAGTCGTGAGTGATTTTAAGATCAGTTCAATTTCCTCGAAGAGACAATTTTGCATAGACATCCGACCATCAAAAACGTGGCCAATAAAAATGAGCAGGCCGCTCCCCCCACGCTGATTATGCTAATTATTTTGGTCTGTGGATGTGGTAATCGTTCCGTAACATCATTTTTTTTCTCCCTGTCGCTTTTTAAAATCGACCTTAATCTTGCTCAATCAACAAGTACGAAACTATCTACCGAGAGCCATGGCTCGGCCAGATAATGTACACACACCACAGTATGTGCGCTAATGTCTCCGCATCAACTAATTCCTCATATGTGATTTCGGCCACACGTGCTCCGGGTTCCTCAGTCTAACTTCCGACCCGGACTTTTCGATTCATTTTATAAAAACGGACTCGTGAAAAATGTTCCATTTTTGTGTCTACAATTTTGTGTCATTTTTCGTTCATTTATGTTTGTGCCTCTCCAGTGGAGTTGCAAATTCCTGTAAGTAAATCAACAATTGTTTCTTCAAAAAAAAATAAATAAATAAAAATTTTGAATTCAAAAACTTAATTTCAAATATCAATTCTTATATTTATTTATTTTTTAATTTTTGACATTATTTTGTTGTGCGTCAATTTTTTTCGACTACAAAGTTTTGTTTTCAATTCAAAGTTTGCTTTTCGAAATTCCAAAGTTGTGTCCGTTGAAAGGATGCAGTTTGTTTGAAAAATTTGGATACATTTTGAAACAAGAAAAATATTATCGAAACTGTCAGTCGGGAATTCGTGAGTGATGAAAAAAAAAAGGAAGAAGAAGTTGCATCGTCGAAGTAAAAAGAAAAGTCGTGGTTCACTTAGCGCATTGTGATGTGAAAACGACGAAGACGTGGGAAGACAAAAATCTGTGAGCCTGGCAACGAAAAATAACACACGTTCTCTAATAAAGATACATACATAAGCGCGGCACACACCATTCCTCCAGGGAATTTCGTTAAAAAGTAACCTTCAATAGAGCTTGAATGCAAGCCGTGTGTATTGACGTAGGTGATGAGTTACCTGGTCTTAGTTCGCTTGACTGACATTTCTTTTCGCAAAAGAAACACGGCGCAGCTGTTTCCGGACAGCTTCCACGCCTTCCTACTTCAACCCCTTTTTTCTTTTCCTCCTTTTCTGAACATTTCACAAATGACGAATTTTCAGAACGAAAATAAAACTTTGAGAAAAATATCAAACTAAAAATATACCAAAAACGTGTATTACAAAAAGAAGGACGAAAGTAACAAAGAAAAGGATTAGAAAGGGTTTTTAAATTTGGAGGAAAAATATAACTTAGGGGGGAAGTTGCGAGTTCGAGCCGAAAGGGAAAATTTTCATTTTTTTTGTTCCTGCAAGTTCATAAATGTCAAGTGTTACTTTTATGAGCCACCGTGCTTAAGTCGAGAAGAATCGCGCGTCGCAACATCTGCTAATCCGCAAGATTAATGAAGTGCGCCCTTGATTTCTTTTATTACAACGAAAAAGTGTAATCAAACATCGGCTTTTCCCTTTGAAACCCCGCGTCAAGATATTTTAATTATAATCGTAACGCGTTTGAAACGTCATAAACCAGTCGCACAGAACAATGGCAATTAATGCGATATTCCAAGACTGAATTGAAAAGATGAGAAAAAAATAATCAATCAATGAGAATTTGTTAAAAACGTTCTTTAAAATCGAACAAATTTGAATTCTAAAAATCAGAATTAAAAGATAAATTCAGAGTTTGAAAGATTGTTTAATAAAAATTAAAAGAATGTTTATTATTTATCAAAATTGTCTTTTCGAAGTGAAATGACCAGTTGGATAATTTCAATATAATTTCGAATTGGAGTGAAAATGGTGATTTTTGACTTTTTGAATTAAACGGCTGGGTTTTACTTTCGCGCGATATTCAATCGATAATTCAATTAATTATTTGAAATGCAATGACGAGTTTCGCACCGACTGGAAATTTCGTTTCGCTGTTGCAAGTTTTTCACCCTATCCAATCCCCTTTCGGAGGGTGGCAGCTTCTTTCACGAAATAACTTTGAATTCGCTTGCAGTCGAAATTCAAATTTTATCATCAAAATTCCACTTGCATTTTTTTCTTTTCTAATAAATATCAATTGAAAATTAAATATTCTTTCACAAAATTGAATTCTTTGAACGATTTTATTGTTTTGTATTGTCTTTTGTATTTGTTTCCTTCTAATAATTTCATTTTTGGAAATATACTTATATTTTTTTTGTATTTGAAAATGTTGTTAGTTAAATAAGTTTTTAACCCGTGGCAAGCACACTAGTGCGAATTTGTAACTAAGACAAAGATACTAAAGTACTGATTATATGAATAAGACAAAGACACTAAAAAAAGTGTGCGTTCGACGGGTTAAGAAAATAATTAAAAGTAGTACATTTTGTATAATGATTTTTGACAAACAATTTCCAAGACGAGAATTCAAGACGAGACGAAAAAATGTAATATTTCTCAGGGAGAAAAGGATGGAAATGAATTTTGGGACAGAAAATAGCAATTCAGCTCGCGTATTTCTGTATTTCTAAGCATCTCGGCCGATTTTATCGACCAAACTCGTTGTCGCCCCTACGCTTTTAATCAGGATTCTCGGGCTGATGTAAAGGGGACTGAAACCTCCATATATACTATACGAATGTGTATGTACGAATAGGTTTTAACACACAAACAGCCTTGGTGCATTGTGACTGAATATTCGGATACACGTACAAAGCAAAATTATATTCAAAATTTATGCCTTTGTACGTTTCGCTATTTCATTTGCTCCCGAGATATATTATTTATTCCACCTACTTTTTAATCAATTTATTTCTCATTATTCTCACTATTTTTTCATCTTCAATTTACCAAAACAAAAAACGACAAAAGATATATTTTCAAAAAACCCATTTTTCTTCCAAATGAGTCGGACAAAATTTTTTGCAATTTATAGTAAACATTTCATATCTTATGAAGGGTTAAAGAATTGGAGTTGAATTTAAAAAAATGGATGAAAGAAATATTTTTCTTGAGATTTGAAAACCTTGAAACTTTTCACGTGAAGGTGTTTTTTTGTTTTATTTATTTTTTTTCAAGGAACGATGGATATTTTGATTTTTCATTGTGTATTGTTAGTTTTGGTTCAATAACAAGTGGAATAGCGGCGGCATCGACATTTAACACATAGTTTTCATAGAACAGAACAAAAAGGATTTTGGAATACAAAAAGAAAACGAAAGTCATCGAAGGTTAGCGATGTTCAATGGGAAACGATTTACGCTCGCGTTTGTAGAATTGTTCATCAGCACTCGTTCCATCAGAATTCGAGTTCGTGGCGTTGAAAAATTTTGTCTATTAACGAGGTTCCCTTTTGCCTCGCTCTCACTCCTTTTTTTTCCCCTACCCACTTTGTGTTAGTTCACCGAAGGTATTTTCATTGATCGACATTTTCGGCAATAAACATTTCGGTACATTTTCATCCTGAAAGGAAACTCGTTTTGAAATTCGAATTTACTGTTAATTTACATCTTTTAAAATAAATGTTTGTTCTTTTTATTATTTTTTTTCTTCACTTTTTTCACACTTTTTTTCTGCTTCACACTTTTGATTCACGCGTTTTTCATAATTCACAATTTCAAAACTCACTTTCTTTTTGATTTACAAATTGATACAACTTGCAAATTAATTAATACTTCAAACAGTTTATAATTTTGACAAAAGAAAAAAAAATTAAATTAAAAATACATCTGAAAATAAAAACTAGTTGAACATTTATTAACGAATAAAAATCAAATTACAAATTTAAACGTTGTAACAATAAAACAAAAATTAATTGCGCCGAAATAAATGAGAGAGAGGTATTAAATTTCTGATTTCAAATATATCAGTCCAAAAATTCGGCTCATTTTCATTCATCATGGTAAATGCCTGAGATCCGCAGGGGTGTGTCGAAACGTTGACCTCAAAAGTATGAAATATTATGATAAACCCGATAAGATGCAAATGCGCTTGGTAATCGATGACGCAGCAAGGTAAAAAATAATGCGCCTTTTAAAAAAAGGAATAACAAAACATGACGGCGACAGGAGGGGCAGGGAATGGGGGGGGGGCAAGTATTATATTGCGTGCATGATAGACATTAATGCGTGCGGCAGTAAAGGACACGCGGACGTATGACCGCGGTGCATAGGTGATATGTCAGATCAGCGAAGGGAACACGAACGTTATATCCACCCGAGGAAGTCGACGATTGGTCGTAGGGCATGGTAGTCTTCGTCGGGCGTTCGACGTAGCCAGTCAGTTTGTACCTTTGCACCTTCAAGTATCCCACACCTCGCGCGTTCTCCAACTTTTCCTGCTTGGAAAATCAATTCGTGCGTACAATGTACGGTCGATAAAAATAGTCACATTTTCGGTTAGAAAAAATAGACAAAATAAAAGTAAAACCATTTAGTGGACTTATTCGAAATGGGTGTAAAAAAAGGTAACTAAAAAGATTATAAATTGAAATAAAATAAACTGAAGTTTGTTATTCGAAATTAAAGAATTTTATCAAATTAAAAAAAATGGGTTTTGCAATTAAGATTGTAATGGTGGAATAAAATTAATTGAGAGGGTTGGGAGCTGATTGATAAAATCAATTATTAGTCCCGGGTTAATTTTAGTTAATGAGCCGACGGTCTGCTGAAAGTAGTACATTTGATGAGGTCTTTTTTCACTGGAGATAAGATTTGTTAGCGGCGAGTGTAAATATACTTTTTTTTTATTCTTTAATTTGTTTTTTTGTATCTCAGTTTTTTTTTTTGGAGTCGATTTATCGGATCGGACGATTTGATAAGTCGGCCCAGTTGACGCGCCGAAGTATGCAGATAAATATGATAATTTTGTTGCGTTTGCAGAAGTCCGACGACCAGCCGAAGCTTCGGCGACCCGAAGCGCGAGCCCAAAACCTGGCGACAAACGGTGTTAAAGACCCGACCAAGTTGCAACCCAAGAACAAAGAGTGCGCGAAAATTATGGACAGCTGCGGCACCAGAGTCTCCTGGAAAATACTCGCTAATGCGTTGATCGCTTTATCAGGTAACATTTTATTTGTTTTGGTTATGATTCCGTGAAGATGTAGTTTTATATTTTAGTTTTTTTAGTTTTTTGATTAGCAATTGAATAGTAATATTTTTTCGGTGATGATGAAAATAATGAAAATGATAAAAATATTTTCATTATTTATTAGTGAAGAAATATTACAATTTTTATTCAAATTCTTGTGATTGAATAAAGTAAACAATAGATTATATCACGAATCTGCATTATTGTAATGTCCAAGTGATGAGAGTAACAATAGGAATCCAAATTGTTGATATTAATAACCTGTTGAAAAACAAAAAAGTTTTTTTTAACAATTTTTTAAACGTACAACAATTTTTTAAAAAGATGTTGCAGAAAAAAATTCTCACCCATTAGCAGAATTTTCTGAATCAGTTTTCGTAGAAACTGGTTTAGGACGTCGAGTCCTAGTTCCTTCATCGGGTTGTTCAGTGGATAGTGGAGATGTGGAATATGTCGACTCAGTAGTATGACTATTTTCAATAACGACATTGGAATTCTCAGTTGATGTATGGAAAAATGTAGGATGAATCTTATCAGAAGAAGGATTACTTTGAGTTACACTGACAGGTTCGAAAGTTGATGTTAGAATAGGAGTATTGGAAGTATCATCTGTAACAGGACTATTATCGGTATATGTGGTGCGAGTATCTTCCGTGGTAAAAACATTTTCAGACGTTTCATCAGATTCCTCAGAAAATGTAGGGACATATGTACTGGGAGTGTTTGCTGTGGTAGACATGTTTTCAGTTGTTTCATCAAATTCCTCAGTTGATGTGAGGAAAGATGTGCTCGGAGTATCCTCTGTAGTAGACATGCTTTCAGCTATTTCATCAGATTCTTCAGACGATGTCAGAAAAGATGTGCTCGGAGTATCCTCTGTGGTAGGAAGGTTGTCAGTCGTTTCATCAGATTCCTCAGACGATGTGAGGAAAGATGTAGATAAAGTATCTGCCGTGGTAGATATGCTCTCAGCTGTTTCATCCGATCCCTCCGATGATGTCAGAACAGATGTGGTATGAATTTCTTCCGTGATAGGAACACTTTCAGTCTCTGCATCAGAATCCTCAGACGATGTAATTGCAAATGAGGGAACGTCAGTTATTTGAGAAGAGGGACTTTTCTCAGTTTCATCAGATTCTTCAAACGATGATAGGAAATATGTGGTAGTAATTTCTTTCGTAGTAGAATCGTTCTCAGTCTTGCCAAGTGATTCTTCAGACGTTATAGGCATTTTTTCATCATCAGTTTGACATATGTAAGCATCGAAATAATACCCGATCTCTTTACTTGTTGTTAGACAAATTTCTCCAGTTTTTTCTACTTTTTTACCGTTCGAATATAAATCTCCATAAAATGAGATCGTTACTCTTTTAATATGTTTGATACCTTTTGAACAGTGTAATTTTTTTCTATTTTTCCTCCAATAAGACGAACCTGAAATAAGAATTTTCATATTAATCTAACTTTATACTAAGTACTAATAAAAAATTATATATTTCCTTACTTTGTCCGTCCTTTATGATTGTATCAATTATTTGTTGACGGTCTCCAAGTTCATTTAAATTTCGTACGACATGTTTAAGTTTCCCTAATTTCAGCGGAGTCGCATACATTTTTCTAGAATAAAGACGGAATTGGTTTTGACTACATACAAACAATTCGTTTGACTCAGAATGGTTTTCTATTTCATTCAATGTGTTTTTTAAATGATTATATTGGGTCTCTTCTTTAGGACACATTACAGAGACGGTCCATGCATTTACTAGAGAAGATTGTTTAGTAGTAATAACACAGTAATTTATCTCCTTTGCTCTTCTTTTCAAGTACCGTACCAATGGATGTTTATGCATGGGAGACTGTCATAAAAAAAATCTTTGTTAGAATAGTTCTGCATTTTTATTTAGTGTATTTTGTGTATTTGATTTTTAAGTTTGTAGATACTTACATCTGAAAATGACTCTTCAATGAAATTTCCTGGCATATTAACAATTTGTTGGTCATATGTGTCACATTCCATAGACACCAAATCATTCTTTTGAGGAACTTGTCCGAACATTTTCGTTTTATCTGAGACCAGAGGCTGCAAACGTAATCCTTCTGGATTACAATTTTTAACTTTGGATCTTGACATAAACATAAACGGTATCTGTTTATATTCGGCGGATTCTGAAAATTCGATCCTCACACTAGCCGCTGATTCACTGAATTCATCATACATGACGTCTTTACATACACTTCCAATCTCACAATTAATTGTAAAATTAGCCATAGTTTTAATGGTAGGACATTGTAAAGGTAGCAGCGTTAGAGATACATAATCCTTGTTGATATAAGCGGGTACTTCGATGTCAATGCAAGAAAGACTTCCATTTTCATCACGATACAAGTGGCCAAATTCACAGCATTTTTTAATGTCAAGACTTTTTACTGCTACCAGCAATAAGCCAAAATTTATGGCTTTGAATATTGCCGAAGCAGCCATTTTTACAAAAATTTAAACTGAAAGCAAAAAATACATAATTCCGTTTTTATTTTATACATGCCTATTTGTTTTAATTTTATCTATTTGTTAAAAAAAATTAATTCGTGTAGACACTCAACTTACGTTAATATCTGTAAAGATTGGCTAATGCTGTTAACTTGTCACTTGTCAAACATCATTTATAATATTTTTACTTATGCTTGAGTCAGACTTTTTATACTCACAAATCAGAGTTAAATTAGTATTTCATTTAAAAAGTAATTTTTCATTCGGTAAGAAATGATTTTGCTTTATTTTTTATCAATGTATATAATAAAAGAATGAAACAATAATTGTTTTTTTTTTTCTATTTATAACAATACTTACTTATGATTTATAAAATCTTCAAGCCTCTTCAAGTTTTTCTATTTGTAAAGTGGCAACATGATTTTTTGTCTTATCTGTAATTTTATTTCAGACAGTGATTATAGCTTGTTAAAAAATGAACACATTTTCGTTGTATCTTCTGTCGCTTAGAATTTCCTTCAAACTCGTCGTCTGATTTATGTAGCATTTGTAGGACACGTATGTCAGATATGACATCTTTTGGAAATTCAATTTTTTCGTTAATCCTTATACTCAAGATACTTATCTGTCTCCAGATCCTTTTCTGGTTCTCCATAGATCCATGGAAAAATATTTCAAATTCCTCTTAATCAATTTTTTACTGATTTCTATCTCATCATAGAAACTGCTTCTTACACCTCCTGTTAATTATGTGACAATTATTTAAGGATTAAAAGTTCTTCTTTATCTAATGTGTCAAATGTTGTCTGATTTTCTTACCAATTAATTTGGACTATTTTAACTTTTAATTTTTTTTGTTTCAGTATTGCTCACGTTGGCATTTTTAGAGTTTGGATTTGTACCCCAAGGATATTTTGGATTTTACTGTCAAGATCCCAAAATTTCGCACAAATTCATAGACGACACAATTCCAGTATGGCTGCTCGTATTTGGCTGTGTTACGATACCACTTTTTGTTGTAAGTATTTTAATATAACAAAAATCAAATTTTGTTCTTGTTTTAAACTTGCATTTATATTTTTCAAAATGCTATTCAAAATTTGATTAATTTTCAGTTGAATGGTCAGTTAAAAATTCAATTTAATATGTTGTGATCTGATTTGATTTTTTTTTTCAAATATTTAACGGGGACAGTTTCAAGTTCCCCACGTGACCTAATATTTGATTGACGCGACATTCATTTTCATCTCATCGCGTATCAGTTTGCATCCGCGACATCGGTTCTGATTAAAAAATGCCGCGGAAAAGCCGCAACCTTCACCGCCACGTCGCGACTCATTAAAATGAGAAGGAAATCCCGTGGTAAAAATCGAGCCTACAAAACCTGCGCAAAAATCACAAATTCCAACTGGACGGCGAACAAAAATAGCTCCACTGACCATAAAACTATTTCCGCCGCGAAGTAAAGCATCCATAAAATTAAGCAACTGCAATTAATTTTTATGGTCACGAAGAACAGCAAATAATTCATATACTGCAACAGTCCATTTTTTGTCAAATTGCAAAACAAAAAAAATGAAAGTAGATCAATAAAAAATATACAAAATATGACCGTGAAAAAAAACAGTTACACTTCCCCTTTCATTTTGTTTCGCTTGTAATTTCGAAGGCGCCGTTTTTTCCATCCTTCCCTCGGCCCTTTTTTTTACCCCGTCCCGTCATCGCTTTTTCGTTTGTCACGTTCGTACGTAATAGCACGCAATTTATGCGCGCACAAATTAATTAAGTGTCGCGCCAATTGTTATCCCCCTCCCTCACCCCTACGTTTTTTTTTATTTCCTCGCGCCTCACATTTTTTCCCATACTTTTGGCTGAATTGTCGCGTATCAAATTGTCATTTCAAGCTTAATTCAGTTACGGCGAATTTCGAGAGTAATTGCGAAACTTTTTCATAATGACACTTTCGTCAAAATTCGTATCCTTACGACTATATCTTTTCTTTTCTCTCTTAAAGACATTAATTGTTTTATTTTTAGTTCTTATCAATAAGATGAAAACAAAAATAGTATAATAAAAATAATTGACTTGTCTAAATAAATAAAAACATTAATTCCGTCCATTAAAAACGTATAAATAATTGGAAACTTTTCAGACGCTAAAAGCCGATCGAATTATATTCAATTAGAAATTATATTCAATTAGAACTAAAAAAAATTTTTGTTACATAATAAAACCTTATACTTCGTTCTGGAAATTGATTATTTCATTGAATATGCTAAAACTAAACAAAACTTTTTTCATCAACTTTTAATTGAAATTAAGTTTAATTGAAATTGATTTCATAATTCATTTCATTAAATTAAATATAAATAATAAAACCGAGGGGAGAAATTGAAATTTGGATAATGGGAGATGGGAGGGGGGATGGGAAAAAATTTGTTCGAAAATATAATAAATAAAACATTTCCGGGTCCGTCGTCTTACACGAATTCATTCATTAACGTTTGATTGATTTGACCGTGGTCATAATGCAACTAACCGGAACAGGAGACGAGCGTGACTTACGGGCACCAATTAGGATGAATTCGAATTTATGTATCCGGGTTTCGAACTTTCCCAATTTTATTTGCCGCGCGCGAGAGGGGATTTTTTTACCCGGTCAAGTTGGCGCGAGAGGGAAAAAAACGACGAAAAGTGGCCCTCGAGTCTGCGCGATTAATCGTGCAATTATTTTGAACGAGGTGGCACTGAGAAACAAAAAAAAAAGTGTGCAACTCGTCGTCGCTGCAGTTGAGTGCACTTTGCCAATGACATAACTCGCATAGCTCGCATCATTTCTAGGCTTATTAAGTCTCAGCTCGGGTGACAATTGTCTGTCGCGAATATATCCACTTTCTATGAATTACGTCACGGCGCGCCATCACCGACACCTTTTGCAATTTTATGTACATTTCTTTCATGCACTCAAATCAAATTTCCTTCGGCGGGTAGGAAAAAAAGAAATTCATTTTCATTCCATTTGTTTGAAGTTAAAATTTGTTTATTGCAATTTTCGTTAATTACAAATCAAATATTCAAGAACAAAATGCACTTTTATTTCATTAGTTTGATACAAACAATTTATTTAAATTTGAATATCAACATTGAAATTTATTTTTCAACTGAAAAACGTTCAACTGAAATTATAAAATGTTTCGTTTAATTTTATAATATTTTTTAATTTGTTATTACCTCGAAATTGTTTTTCAATTGTTAATGTCTTATTTACAAAACGTGGACAATCTTTATGTTACAGATGTGGAGTATAGAATGGACCTGTTACAACTCAGACAATTATGGAAAATCGTCTGATTGCACAGGCACGCGTGGCCAGCGAATATGGACATGGTTTGGTAATTACATCATTGGTCTGTGCGCCTTGCTCTTTATCTGCGAGGTCGCCAAAATTGTCATTGCCGAGCCCAGGCCGCACTTCTTGGACACTTGTCGTCCGCGCGAATCTATCAATTGTACAACAAAGTTAGTATTTTTTAAAAATATACAATCTTACAAATTTACCTTCTCTTCTATCCCCCTTGCCCCTAGACGAAGAGCTTTCATTCACGCACACCCGTATAAGGTATAAAAACAATGTCCAGTCTCCTTATTCATCTCTCCATTGAAACTCACGTTCATTTTTGTCTTCCATCTCCCAGATAAAACATTTTCCAAACAAAGAACAAAAAATCACTTTCAAACAATTATTCGAGAAAGTTTTGTGAATCAGAAGATATTTTTCTGCCCTTTTTTGTTGTTTCTGAGAAGCCGACTCTGTCTCACCTGCACTTTGCTCTCTCTGTTACAGCTACTACGTTTCCAAGTACACGTGTACCAACACCAACGGATCTAAAAGGTTCGTGCTAGATTCCAGCAGGTCCTTCCCGTCGGGACACTCCGCTTTTTCTGCCTACACCTCTACATTTGTTGTTGTAAGTATAACGAAAAAAGTAATACATTTTTTGTTGTCGTTGTTCCTTATACCTCTCGGTTTGATCTATCTCTTTTCATGAATTCTGGACGGTTTTGAAAAATTAGGCCCGATAGGATCACTTGGCTTTAATTAAATTTAATTGTTTGAATGGGCCTGAATGGGTGCATTGTACTAGGTCTGATAAATTTCATCTAGCTTGTAACCAGATCTGCGCTAATGAGCAGGTCTGGGAACAAACGCGACGGTAAAAATTGATCCATTCAATTTGTCTTTATAAAACATTTTTGGTTATAAAATAAAATTAACTTTTAGGTTTTAAAGGAAAGAATGAAAGAAACACTGAAAAGTTGATTTTGTTTTGCAGTGGTACTTGCAAGTCCGCATGCCAACCCGATTATCAACGGTAATCGTGAAACCATTGCTGCAATGCTTCTCTCTCGTCTGGTACGTCATCTGTGCTTTGACGAGGATAACGGATCACAGACACCACTGGTGGGACGTCCTCGCTGGTTCCATCATAGGCCTCTTCTTTGCCGTCTACGCGATCAACACGTGTTGTGCAAAATTTCTGGCTCTGCAGAACGTCCCTCTGAGGAACCTCAGCGAGAACGACCAGCACCAGTACTTGGAGAAGAAGCACCGCAGCGTGCGAAAACTGCTGAGTGACACGAGCGTCGACATCCCGGAAAGCCGCGAGCTCGGCGACGTGCCCAGCTCGTGGAACGGCTGAGACTGAGAGTGGAAGTTGAATTCTTTTTTGTAAATTTTGTAAATTTTTGTATACCCACATCTTGTTTTGTGCATATTTATTTATTGAGATCTATGATCGGCGATTTTTATACAAGTTTTTATGTACATAGGCTAGTCGTACTGTTGATCTTGTCGTTTATCTGAGGAACGATCTGTGCCTTGA
Source organism: Trissolcus basalis (assembly GCA_025266255.1). Classification (NCBI taxonomy): domain Eukaryota; kingdom Metazoa; phylum Arthropoda; class Insecta; order Hymenoptera; family Scelionidae; genus Trissolcus; species Trissolcus basalis. Next base: position 12,984 of record JAAMPD010001293.1, on the reverse strand, counting down.
TTCGAGCAATAATCAAAATAAAATAGGATAATAGAAATTCGTACATATCGTGTCTCGCGTCGTATGATTAAATGAAAGGGTTTACTAAATTTTGCTTTTTTTTATTAATTTAGTATTCCGCTTCGTTGAGGGAACGAGAGGAATTTGTTGTAAAGATACAAAGTGTCTGTTTTTCTGTTTTGCTTTTATCTTTCAATAAGTTTTGAATTCTTTTTTTTTACATACGATTCGTTTAATCTTGAAAGAGCGTGTCTACAAAGTTTCTTTCAGTAATTAACTTGTAAATAATATTGTTGAATGTTGAAGTGCCATTTAATTAGTGGTTGGCGTTTTGTGCTGCAAAGTCAAATGCGTGTGAATCAAAATTACAGAAATGACAATAAATAGTTAAAAATTTTTATAATTAAATTTCGTCGCTGCAACAGCGCGTACTTCTTGGTTTACAAGGGGGCTCACACTTTGAGCCCACGATTTTTTGTTATTAGTCAAGACATTAAGTTATTTAACATTTGTACAACCAGTTTTGAGCTGGTTTTTTTTATTGCAAAAACCTTAGAGTATTGATTTGAAATAGCAAATTATTTTTTTACCTATGAGACGTAGTATTAAATAGTAAGTAATTGCTAATTGAAGACGAATGTTTATGCGGAGCGTATAGGTGCTGTGCAAATGCATGCAGATATGAAACATTAATATATTGCAAGTATAAAATGTATAATATTTTAGATTGATGTACCGTGCGAAACATTTTGCAACGAATGTAATGCCCTGTACATAATAATTGATTAGCAAGATGAATAATGAAATTGCGAGCTGCGCGATGGTATAAATAATTTCCCCGCCGGTATAGTTAATTCGAAAAAAATGTACGTTCTCATCTTTAATTAATGTTTTAGTATTGAAATGTAATATTTTTCTCTACGTTTCGAGTTTTCGAAGACTTATTTATTTGTCTTTCATTGTGAAGTATTTAATGAATTCGATTGTAACAAAGCTACGAGCGAAAAGAAAAAAAAATGTTGTACGTGCCAAGTATTATTTCCATTGAAACCGAATACGTTTCAAATTGGTTCATTATTACAGTATGATTAAAAAGGCATTATATTCAATAATATACTCAAACGAATAACGAGTAACGAAAATGTGTGTTCTATTCATTATTATGAAAAAAAACCAATGGCATGGCCAATAGAAATAAAATAAAAATTGGTTAACAATCGGTTCACCTAAAATCAATGGTCGGAAAAGAAAAGGCGAATTTTTTAATTTTATTTATATAATTTCACGTTGAAATCAGTTGTGAACTTTGCGTTGCACGAACTTTACCGTTGCCCATTTTATGTTTGGCTTCGACATTCTGAAACGCTGCGAATTTCGGCGAAATAATGGATTTTGTAATGAAATATTGAAATGCGATATGCACGCGAGCTAGATCGAATTATAAGAAAATCATTTCTATTATGCCGGGGAAAACAAGTTTGTCAAACACTTTTTTTTCTCTCTCTCTTTCGCTCTCTATTTTTTTCCATTGTATTACTTTTTAATTCTTCAGAGAAAGAATTTTCGGTCGAGCCTTTCGAAAATATTTTCTACCAATACATTAGGTCGAGCTTTGCATCGCTAATTCCGAAACCGCGGTCTCGATTTTTGAAGATGTGGAGCAGCGAGTGAAAAAGAGGGTCGGGTAAAGGGTGAAAAAAAGAGACTAAAACGACGGACAGATAAAAACGAAACAAAAAAGAAAGAAAAACGAGTCAAAGTGAATTTGACGTACGACGCACGAAATGGAAATGCGAGGGTGGTAGGGGGCGCGCGTGACTCTCTTCGGCGCCTTAATAACGCGCCATCCCCTTTATTTTGAGGTCGAGTCGCAACGCGAGATCCTCTTTAATCTCGATATAGGTACCATAAGCCATTGCAAGCGCAGCCAGCCAAACTGTTGTCCACACAGCTAATGTTCAGACGACTTTTTCAAAGCTTACCGATCGAGCAACGAATTCTTAAGGCCCCTCAGACCCAGCCCTCACAACCCTCGATCGATAACCCTTCGAAAATAATCCGCTTTGTCTGCAATTAATTCCAAAATTCCTTCTCATCAGAGCTTGCAGGACAAAACTTTTTGCCGGATTTCGTGCAAATACCGGCGCCGGCAAAAGTTTCGTCCGCGACTTCCTCGGTCGGTAAGAAGTTGTGGCCAAATTAAGGCAATAAGAAAAAAAAATTTTACTCTGAAAAGTTGAGGGTGGGGGTGGACAGGTTGGTGGAAAAAGGGGGGAGAGGATTTTTCGGCCGGTGAATTAAGTAGGAATTATTTGATCGTGACGGGCCGGGCAATTGCATCGACGCGAGGTCTCGCGCGGTGCGAGTGAGAGGGTGGTGCACGAGCGAGAGGGGCGTAACGGGCGAGGGAGAACGGCGCAGCAAGCCCAGGAGGATGTCCTGTGACGCATTAAACTGAAAATCTCAAGGCACCCTCGCTTCTCCAACGCGCTGATATTCTCGTCGTAGCCGTCGTCTGGTTGTGCATGCGTGCCCCACACTGCACAATATTAACGTTATTTTCGATGGGATAGGAAAAATGGCATAGCAAAGAGATTAAAAAAGGATAGCGACTTGAATAGGGGGAATCTTTCATTCACAATTATACCGTGGGTTTTTGGAATGTTCTTCTATTTAGAATTTGGTTCTATGAATGTTCTTTAAATTATCTTTGCAATTTCAGACGTTTATTTTTTAAGATATACGCGATTGATATATGAAATTGAATTTGAAGGTAGAGTTAAATGAGATGATATAATTGTGATGAAATAATTATATATTTTCCCATGCATGGATTAAGAAAATGGGGATTTCATATTTTTACCAAACATAAGCATTGATGCTAGATCAGTCTAGATAAAAGCACATGATTTGTCAAGAAAATGTTTTTTGGGCTGTTGACAGAAATATTTTACTGTTTGTTACGAATGTAAATTTTTATTTTCAATTGATATACAATTAAAAATTAAGATACATTTGAACATTTTTATACAAATATATTATAATCGTAATATACAACTTCATACAGTTCTGATTTCGTTGGAACAGATTGGAATTTATTTGTTACATTTAACATTAACTGATGTACAGTTTAAACGTCATCATCACGACACTTCACATCGTCGTCACAGCAATCCTCTTCTTCCAGTGTAACAGTTTTTTTATGCTTTGATTTAACAGTCAATAACACAATATATGAATCTGAATCAAATGAGTAAATGATTATTAGACAAACTAAAAAACAATTAGCAAAGTTGTATATTTGTTAGCACATTGAATCCTTACGAAGGAACCAATAAAAGTTCATTTTTTACGACACTTTTTTCTTTAGGCATATTTGAATTTTTTATTATTGCGTGTTTGAAAAATATCCTTTAATGAATTACACAATGTCTCGACAGAATTTTGAAGATTGGTAAAATTTTTTTTTTGAATTAAGATCGAATACACGAAGATTCATAAGCACTACTTTTTCCCAAAACATAAAAAAACAAATCGCATACAAAAAAATAGAAACGAATTGTTTTTCTAAATATATTATTAATACAAAACTCTACCTTTTAGAAAATGATTTACAATTGTATAGAAAATAGAAAAGAAAATTATTAAAGTATTTATATTTTCGTTGTTATTCAGATCTTCCGAAATTTCATCAGAGAATTTGGAACATGTAGGAACATATTTGTTAAATCAGAAGTATTGTTCAACTGTAATGAATTTGGACTAAGAGGGCTACTAGCAGAATTTTCTTATGTTTTGTTGGAATTGGAGTTACCATTATTGTTATTTTTTTATGTCAAATTTCTTCTGGTTCGTTATCCGAATTTTCTTCTGATTTGTTACCAGTTTCAATAGAACTCTCTACTGGTTTTTCAGTATTTGGATTTGAGGTACTGACACTTATTAGAGAAGGATTTGATGGTAGTTTGTATGTTTGAGAAGAATATGATGATCTTCTAGTACTGCATCAGGAAGTGTCTATTCTGGGTGGTGTCGATGACTGTAACTACTGTATAAACTGAATGAATCGTAGGGTCTCCTATATATGAACATCCAGAGTAACTACTTGGTAAAGATGATGAACTGCCGAGTTAAATGTTAATTTGCTTTATTATTAATTATAATATCATCATTTATTTTACGTGGTTTTTTTAACTATTTTCATGTTTTTTTATTTTGTCATTTTTTTACATCGAATTCAATATAATGTTTTGAGTGGTTCGTTCAAAACTTAGTGAACATAATTAGCTTAGTCCAAAACGCAACAATCATACTAAATGTAAGAACTGTTACAATAATTCATCATAAGTTGTCATAATGTATAGATGATAAATGTTATCAAAGAAATCGCTAATTTTTGTAGCATTAATTTCAAATTTTATTGTTAAAATGGATTTCGAATCTGGAATAGAAAGAAGTTAAGGAATTTTTAATGATAAGTATTTTTTTACATTGAAGCAAATCAATTATATTAACAAATTCATACAAGGTCAAATGAATACAATTAATTTATAGTACAATCGTAATGTTAGACGTCAAATTTTTGTATTTCTTTCAGTAAGTTTTTTACATTTTAAGTAGCCAATGCTATGACCACTGGAATCCACAGAGCTGACATTAACAATCTGAAATAAAATAAACAAAATATCAAAATTCAAAGTCAATAACGGAAAAATATTGTATTCAAATTATTTTAATATTGAATATTTAATTAATTCTCTGAAAATTATTATAGAATTTGAACAATTCTTACCCATTAGCAGATGAAACATCATTTTCATGAGATTTACCATGTTTTCTCCGGCCGTGAGCTTTGTTCTTAGTGTTTGATTTTTGTTCTTTTTTTCGATAGTTTTTTTTAGTTTTTACAGATGATTTGCTAGTATTAGTAGCTGGATTTTCATTGTTCACCATTTCAGATATAGATTTTTTGCTAGAGTCTTCGTCAGTAGAATCTTTACTTTCAGAAGATTCTTCACTAGAATCAGAAATATCAGTGGATGATTTACTAGCAGATGAACTAACATGTTTTTTAGTCCTTGGTGAGATTTCGTCGGCAGAATTTTCGTCAGTAGAATCTTCATCAGTTGAATCTTTACTTTCAGTAGATTCTTCACTAGAATCATGAATCTTAGGTGCACTATTTTTTTTCATCTTTTTAGAAACACTTTTTTTGACATTTGAAATATTTTGAGGTAACTCTCCAGAAAATCCATCACAAACGTAAGCATTCATATACGTGTCACTTTCTTCGACTGGTGACAAGCAAATTATTTCACCACTCAGAACTTTGTTTTCTTCGTTTCCATACAATTGACCAGATTCAGTAATAGATACAATCTTATGTGCTCGCATTCCTTTTGAACAATTGAAAAATTTTTCATGTTGATTCCAGTAGAATGATTCTGAAACAAATTTTGCAAGACATTATTTTGAGTCAATTTTTAATTTTTGTGAATATAAAAAATATGGTTTTTCTTATTACTTTCTCCGTTCTTTATTATGGATGTAATGATTCGGTGGTAATATCCAAATTGTTTTAGAAGTGGAATAAGCTGATTCAGGGGGCCCAATTTTATTGGGCTAGCCGACATTATCGTTTCAGTCGTTGAATTATGATTCAGTCTATGCTTTTCAGTACAAACAAAAATTCTGTATTGGCTTTCGGTGTGAATTACATTCAGCATTGCTTTTAGTTGTCGGTAAAGTATTTCATCCGGTTCTGACAATAAGAGATGATTTTTACTAAACTTATTCGAGGTACAATAATGAAGATCTTCGGCTTTATTTTTTAAGTATTGAATCATCGGATGATCATGTAAAGGCGACTGGAAAAAAAAATTATCATAAATTGTGTATTAATTTTTTCTAAGTTCTCTTTAAATGTTTATAAACTTACATCTGAAAATGATTCTTCAATAAAAATAATATCGTCATTTACAGTTGAACCTTCCGAGTTATATGGATAATTATGTACGCATGTTGGTCTGTTCATTTGTCCGTGCATTGTCCAGTTATATTGTCTTAAATAAGTACCATCATCTGTCGATTGTATCAGAGTATGCACATAAGTATGACCATTACAACATTTTCTAAGTTCATATCTTTTTGGCACTTTAGTAAAAGGTTCCCAGTTCTTTTTAGCTGATAACGAAAAACTAATATTGACTTTAACTACTAATTTGCTTTCTTCGTCAAAAATTACGTCTTTACAAGTGTATCCACATTTGCAATCATTTTTTCCCTTATACTTTGTTTCGAAGGTTGGACATTGGGAAGGTGGAAGAGTCAGATGTACATATTCCTTGTTAAGATATGCAGGTAATTCAATATCGACACACGATATTTTTCCTTGATTATTACGAAACATGTAACCATAATAACAACATTTTTCAAGACCTTTAACTGCTACCAAAATTAAACCAAAGATTATAATTTTGAAGAATAGTGAAGCAGCCATTTCCACAACAGCATATAAACTGGAAAAATAATTTATTGTATCAATATATCTAGTTCAGTCTGAACACAAATAAAATAAAAAATATCTAAATTATATCTGTGGTCATTCAATGATATGTACTTACAATATTTATTACAAAAAGTCAAATAATGGTGTAATAATCTAACACTAACTTATTAAACTTACTGACAACTTTTTTAGTCAACATCAACAACGCTTTTATACTTGTAGAATCAGAACAATTTAACCAGTAATTGTTATATTTATAGCGATGTTATTAAATTATTAAACGATAAAAATTGTTTGATTGTTTTTCATTACGGTTTAAAAAATTTTAATTTGTCCATTATTTCATTAGCAAACAATGATTTTAATTGATTACAAAAATATTTAATTCTGATTTCACTAAAAATCAAATTCGGTAGACGGTAATGATTTTTAAATTGAAAAATAAATTAATTTATAAGTTGTAATACTTAGTGCACACATGACGTTCATTTTGCATCACTACAACAATTCGTTCCCTCGCGGTGAACGTGAAATTATTACGTTCTTTCGTTAGGGTTTTTCACGGACTTGAAGAAAGACTAAATCAAGCCAGTTTCGCACTTTTGCTCGAGCGCGTGCATTCGCAATAGGCCGTGTTTGCGAAAAGCACGACTTGGAAAAAATCAGTCAGGTTATATATTATATTAAATGACAGTAGCTTTTTGTTCAATTCAAGCTCGCCTTCTTTCTTCTAAAACTGTTTTAAACAAAAAGAAATATTATAACTAGATTGATTAAATTTTGAAATTCTTCGCCATTTAAATTATTACGATTATTTTAATTTAAAACTGAATTTGTAAAGCTGTTTTTGACATTGTTTATTAACGAAAAAATATGCAAATTACGCATCAAATTGACAGGAATTGCATTATTAAATGGACGTCATAATTGACATGTGTAACGTCACCTAAAATTTATGATGTAGAATATTATTATTATTATTTGGATAACATAATCAAATTTTGCGAACGTTACATCAATGTTCACAATTTATAAGCAATTTCTGCGTTGTGAGCAGGCCTCGGAGTGCGTTCTAAAGATTCTATTTACAATGAGACGATTGAAATATCTATATTGATTACAATTGTTTTCAAATATTAACTCTGCGTGAAGACAAAATAGCAATCGAAATATAATACGAATCGTTTACAATTACCATTTGCTCTCGTTTTCACCGTGTTAAATATATTTTATTTCAAAAAACTTAAGCCTCAAAAACAAATACTTTGAGCAAATTTTAGCATGATTTTAAAATAACCATTCTAACTTGTATGTATGAATTTAATTCAAACTGATTATTTTTCATCCAAATATGACTGACTTTTCCATCGAGAAAATTTTTAGTCACCTAAAAACTGGATTGTTTATTCAGAGAAAACTTTAATCTCATTTACAAAAAAAAGGTTTAAATTTACATAAACAAGAATCATTTTTTGAATTAATTATTATTGTCTTGTTTTTTTTTCAAAATCATTTATTGGCTTATTAAAAATGAATGGACAACAATTTTTAATTGGACGGAAAAAAAAAAGTTGATGTCAGGAGGAGGAAAAAAAGTTAACGAACACAATTGTACGAATTCGCAGACGGACTTAAGTCTGGCGATAGAAAATAATTAAGCAACACGAGAGCACACATTTTGCGACGCGCAATTGACGAATAATCCGCGCGCAAAAATGAACGAAATTTCACTCGGCCGAAAGTCAAACAAAAGTCGCGCAATTTGTCACGCTAATCTTCGTGGACGCGTGCTCTCTCGCTGACCTAATTAGTTTCCCATAATTTTTCAAATTTTTACTTCAACCTTTCGTTTTGTGCCACGTAGGTTATTTTAGTTTCTTTTTTCAGGATACAAATTGGGGGGAAGGGGGGTGAAAAAAAAGTCAATCAAAAAACTGTTACGAAGTCGCGTGAGACATCGGAAACAGACGAGCCCTCGGTCAATAATTCACGGTTTTTTGTCGTCGGCCGTCGAAATGTCGAGCTGAATAATAGATAAGCAAATCTACGACAGGGGGAAAAAATGGCGAACACACAAGTAGACAAAATTGCGGCGAACGCCGAATTGTGGTCAATGCGGCCACAATTGAAGTCATTTCTGGCATAATTGTGGCCGCACTTATATACCACGGTTTGACGTCGCCTGCGCATATTTACCGCAATTTAACAGTCTCCCGATTGTTTTGCAACTAATTGTAATGAAAATTCAAAACCGCCAACTCTCGTTGACAAATTTCCACTCGTTATAACGTCCTCGAAAAATGTACCTTCCCACCAGTTTTTCCCCCCTGTTTTTTCTGTTTGTTTGCCTTTTTTTTCTCCTTTCAATTTTTTCCTTTTGTTCCTGAATTTTTTGCCGTTGTTTTTGTCTCCACCAGTTTTGTTTTGATTTTTTTTCTCTTTGTTGTTTTTGTTTCATCTCTTCCGATGTTTGTTTATGTGACATTTTTTTTTTGGTTTTGACTTCGCGAATAATATTTAAAAACCGTAGAACTAAAAAAAAAAAGGTTAGGAATCGAACGCAGAGAAAAGAATCCTGCAAAACCAGTATGGATATGTATTTTTCTAAAGAATGCTTCATTTGCAAACGTCACAGCAAAGAAACCTCGTTGACTCATTCGCGAGAGACTTGCAGGCAAATTGTTCTTTAACTTATTCTTATTCGAAGGTAAATTGTCGTTTTAATATTCGTGAACGGAAAAGTAATGGAAAAATGCATGTCTTTTTTTTTAATCTTCATTTTTAAAATTTCTCTTTGATAACAAAATTAATAAAATTTCAATTTCTCATTGATTAAAATGAGATTAGCAAAAAGAAGAAAACAGAAAGAAAACAGCGCTCGGAAAAGAAATTTTAATTCCAAAGTTGCAAAAACCATTTGAAAATTGCATTTTGAACATTGTTTTAATATATAAAAATATCCACATCTGCGTGATCTGAGAGAAACATTCGAGCCTGAGTCATTCGAGTTTATCAGCGTTTCTCTTCCTTATCTAACATTTTTTCCCCCCAACAAAAACCTTCATTACACATAATTTCTTTCGAAAACCTTGAAGAAAAAACCGTCATTTTTCGCTCTGAAAAGTTGTCCACCAGGCTGCGACCAAACCCGAGTGCGTTTATTATTATTTTTTTTTGCAAAAAAATGTGACAGGAGAGGGAGAGGGGAATTTATTCAAGCGTCGATTAAAAACGCGTAACAAAATTAATTACACAATAAACAACGATTTTCCGCCGAGCACGTTGAAGTGCAATCGAATTACGTAAACTATTTAGTCTTAGTGCTGTTTCCAAAGCACAATAAAGTATCTGAACAAATGCAATGGCAAAATATATTTCATGCCGGCTCGGAAACGAAATATTTCGTCGGAGAGGAGAGAGAGTGAGAGAGAGAGAGAGCACCCGACACCGAAACAAGTGCAAACTAAAAACGTCTAGCTCGAGTTCAATCCCCTTGGCCACTAATAAGAAACAAGATACATAATTACGAAACGCGGAACGGAAAATGAAAAAAAAAATAAAAATAACCGAACAAACAAGAACAAAACCAAAAGGACAAAAAATGGTCTCATTAAATTTGCGCATTAAAACGTATCTATTCGTTGAATTTGAAAATGAAAAAATTACAAGGAGCGATTTGCAACTGTCCCGCGAGTGACCTCAAAAAATGGTCCGAGGGGGGAAAAAATCAAGTTGACTTGGAAATCGGTAGGGGGCGCAAAAGAAGGGCTCGGGACGGAAATTCTTGAGGCGCTTAATTTCGTGGCATCCGCTTGAACGACACGGACGTTGGTACGTTCCCTTTAATATACACAACGTAAAAAGTTTCGCGACGAATAAAGCGTTCGAGAGAGACCGAGCATGGAGAGGGAAATAGCGAGCCAAATAGATAGACAGATAGCGAGCGCGAGAGAGAAGTCGAGCCCGCTGTGTAGATATAGGCGCGGTGGCGGGGAAACTTTTGTCCGCGCCTGCTAAGCGCCAGGCCGCGAAAAACCGCGACTAGTCTCAAACTGGAACGGGACTGCGTGAAAAAGTACGTCCCTGTCGAACGAATTTTCGGTTTTGCAAAAACGGGTTTTTCAAAATCGCCGAACCTCGGCAATCTTCGGGTGTCCCGCGAGTGCGCCGGGTCAATAGTTCTGCCGCGGCCGCGAACGAAGGGGGATCGCGCGCGCGCCCGTCCGACAGAGAGCGCGCGATGTTGGAGCGAGAGGGACATCACGGCCGGAGCGAGAGGCAAGACGGGCAGACCGAGACGATAGCTTGGCGTTGCGGCGGCACAGGAATTGTCCCCCCGGCTGACTCGGCGTTGTTTGCGAAATTCCCGCGGTTTTGAGAAAAAAGAAAATTTATCTCTGGGGAGGCGGGCAACGTGCCGACGCACTTTTCCAGAGAAACCAAATTTTTTTCCAACCCCGAGGTTTAATTTGAGAAAATTCGCCGGCGCCGGCGCGCGGACAAGAGTTTTGCCGCGCGCGCGCTCCGGCTCTCGTTTATTTTTGCATTTTAAGGCATTGGAGAAAAGAAAATGTTAAAAAAATAGTAAAAAGCGAATGGCCTGGCATGGGGCCCGCCCGAGGCCGAGGCGCAGGAAACGAAGATGCACAAAAATGTACCGAGAGCGCCGCTAGAAAAATTATCACGCCATTTTTCTTGCTTTTTTTCAATTTTTTTTTCATTTTTGAGAGGAACCGATTTTGAGTTACCGGGGAGAGGGAATGAGGCAGGAACGATTTTTCGCGAGATGTCGGTCGCACGTCTTTGGCGTTTCGGTTTTTAATACAATGGCGCCGTGATTTATAACATGAGGCTGTAACTTTGACGGCAAACGGCACGTGTTTTTTTTGCATTTGCATTCTTTTTTTTTTTTTTTTTTTTTTTTTTAATGTACTTCGTTATTAAATGTAATAAGTTATATGGGTTTTTTTTTCATAGGTTATTTAAATATTTATCAGGGGCAGATAAAAGTTAGGACTCGGCCAGGTGTGTGGTCGCGCGCTGATGATGATTTTGCATCGGCGATTGAAATAAATTTGGCGGTACTGTTATTGCACACCTCTTTGAATTTTTTTATGATTATCTTTGGGATTAAAGCGAACGAAAAAGTCTAATCTATAAATTTCGTCGTGCTAAGTAAAACTAAGATTGCAGCTTTATTTAACATAAAATAATGATAATAATAATAACAATAACAACTAAAATAATAATATAGCGTATTATTCATATGAAATAAATTTTATAAATTAAATTCAATTATTTTAATAATAATTTCAAAATTAAAAGATTGAACTGAGTAACAACTTTTTTTTTTATATTTCAACAAAAATCAATAATTGCGAATAAGTAAAAAAAGAATTAAAATAAAATTTTGTTGAATAATTTTAAGTAAATGAGAAAATTTAATGTTGTTTGTGATTTTGCGATTTGATGCTTCGATTTTCATGTTCCTGTAGGAGACTTTTCGAAATTGGAGCATGTCTCCATCTCGCACTTGCAAAATTATGATACCAATGCTCATTATTACATCGAGTGTTGATTCTCGTTTGTATGTTCGTGACAGTGATGATGACTTGACAGTAAATCCATTAGCCGGATACCTAAACATCATTCATCAGAATTTAATAAGCAATCAACATTTTTGTCAACTGAATTCTTGCCAGCCATTTTCGACTAATCTTATTTACTTCATTTTTCGTTTTTTTTTCTTTTTTTCATTCAATCAAAACAATAATCATTAGGACAATCATTTCATTTTAATTGCCTTTTACTTTTTAATTTTAGCTGCAATTATATAATTTCGAATCAATTAAAAAACTACTTCAATAAATAATTTTTTTTTAATTAAACAACAAATGAATTTTGAACTTTAAGCAGTAACAGGTTTTAAAGTTCAAGTTGAGGAATAAATATAGAAAGATGATTTTCATTTTTTAAAAGTTATATTCAGCTAATGAAAAAATATGTTTTAAACAGTTTATAATTTCTGTAAATCGAATTGAAAAATTCGTTTTATTTGATATAAAAAGATGGTAAATGAAACGAAGCTCTAAACCACGACGACAAAACGAATTTTTATCGCGCTTCAAAGATACGAGACCGCGGGATGGACAAAAATATTTACGATAGACGACGAAAGTATTGCACTATTTAATTGCTATCAGTGAATTACGCAACGTTCGTTTGATTTATGCGTTCAATTTCTTTTTTTTTTTTTTTGCCTTTTTTACTCGAGATTTTTCGTTCCACTTTGACGGAAATATAACATTCTATGGCCGACCGAGTGGCGTACACGCGCTTCGAACTGCGGCGTGTCGAAACAACTAAAATCAATGTTGCTATCACGTGGCAACAACTTTGTCATGGCAGCAAATATTAAATAATTAATGATGACCATCTTGCGAACGACAAAAAACCGCAGTCGAACCAAAACACAA
>JAAMPD010001292.1:0-26645 GCA_025266255.1 Trissolcus basalis | reverse complement strand
TCAGTATATTACTTCTAAAAAATCATTGCATTCAAAAGTAATAACATCTTTCTTTAAAGTTAAAAACTACTCATCAACTGAGAGAAGTTTTGTTTCTTCAAAATTGGCATCCGTGTACAGAATCAAGAAATTAAAAATTGATGTGCCACTCAAGTACGTCACTACTTAGATGTGCACGTAATATAAATGAAGTGAGTAGTGCAACATATCGTGACTAATTTGAAATACTTCGTTTTGTTCTAGTAATTATTATTCTGTTATTTATTTCGAATTAATTATTTTGTTCTAAAAGGAATTGTTTTTGTTCACGTTTTTTGAACAATTCATTTTATGCATTACACATTTTTTTGTTATTCTTATTTATGTTGATTTTATTTTCAAACTATTGTAATTCATATGTGTTTCACTAAAAAACTTATATGCATTTTATTTCTCAATTTATAATAATATAAATATTGTTACAATGAATTTCATGAGTTTTATAAGTTGGTACTTTTTGTGTGATAAAAATATTGCAAAAAATAAAATCATTAAAATGCTTATCAATGTAAATACGATGATACGATATTATGATTTAATAAAGCAATGGTCGTAAAAAATTAATGTTTATGAAATGTAAAAGTTAAACACAGAGAAATATTTTCGATGTTCAAATAAAACACTAAATTAACAAAAATCAGTAGAAAAATCAAAAAGAATTTCTAAACCTAATTTTTCGTTTACGATTAAATTATTCTAAACGATGACATAATAATGATAATAACAATGATAATAAATTGAGATCGTTTATATCGTTGAAAAATGTAAAATTTATATCTTTCGAATATGCACTGCGTACTTTTATTATTAATTAAATTTTTTTATATCCAATATTTGTGTAGACATGTGACTAAATTCTGATAACCACAGTTTTTCAAACTAAAATATGTTCTCAAAAATGTCAAAAAAAATTTGCAATTAATGCATAGATCTTTTGAATTAGACTATATAATTCATCCTCTAAACCCCTGGACCACACTTACCCACCCGATTTTTTATGCATTTTAACTCCAGACCGCAGTATATCCATTAATTTAAGCTCTGAGTTATCAATTTTCTTGTAAGGAGACCTTATATAAAATTGTATATTATCTGGTTATAGACCTCAAGTTCGTAGTGTGCTCAAATAAACTATATTTGTAGTTCTACTGTATATACATTTTATATCAGATTGCTAAACAATGAGCATACTAAATTTGACAAAAAATTTGTAATTTTTTATAATTTCAACTGAGTTTTTTTCTAAATTTTCACTAAAAATATATAAGGTCAATGCCCTAGTAATTGACCTTGTACGTATTAGTGACTTTTTACATTTAACATTTACATATAACATAACATAAACAAACATATAACAATTTACATTTAAATTTATGAATTTCGATTTGATATTTTGATTCTTTTAGGATTTATCTATGACATTTTTTAATGTAACATTTGATCTTTCTTACTATTCAAATTCAACTTAGGCACAGTCAACATCACTGTACTTAACTTCTACATTTTTACATTTACATGTATTGTTGAAATGGAACAGCACATTAGTTTATCTCATTGTAAGTTTTTCTTCCAAGACTTAGAAATTAACGTTTTATGCACAATTTTTTTTATTCTACTTCAGAGCTATGCAGCAAATATAAGTAATATGTATAAAAGTTTTTTACAATTTTTCGATCTCGATTATAACGTGGTTTTGCAATTTCAACATTATAATTTATAAAGACAAGAGAATATTCATCAGCATTAAATTTGGTTTGCCTCTTAAAATTAGAAAAAATAAAGAAAAAAAAAAGAAAATTAATAGAAATGTAATCTAATGATGATAAAAATATGTTACGTAATCTAATGAGAAAGTGATATATAGATTATAATTTTAGGGAGTTTAGGAATACTTTGGAGTACTTTTGGGTCCCAAAATTAGCACATAGATTACTGTAATGTATTAATTAAACACTTCAAAGACGAATGTTTTTTAAATTTTCAAGAATTTGGAAATATTGATATACTGAATATGACAAACAAGCCCAATGTTTGAAAGTTTCAGTTCGTCCGAGATACTAAATACTTAATTAGTATACATTTATGTTTGTTAACAAACATTGTATATGATTAAATATATTTTTGATAAGATTATTTTATATTTTCATATGTCATTTCAATGATTAATTCTATGATATATATGCGCTTTTTATATGATGTACAAATTTAATCTCTGCTGATAAACTATAATGATAAATTATAAATATACATTATAAAATTATTCTGTAAATATTCGGTTTGACCCGAAAAAATATAATTCTGTGAAATGTATGTGAAATTTCGGATTTCTTTCATAATTTTTATTTCCATAAAATTATCCGGAAATTGTTCCTATCAATTTTCAAGCTGTTGACTTGATTGCAAATAGAAATTTCGAATCAATGGATTTGAACACAACTCATTAAATTAAATAAATGAAAGTATGAAATATGTCAAAAATGATAGAAATGTAAACATTTACAGCATATAAACAAGTTTATATTTTTGTTTGAATCATGTATTTGTTAGTATTCATTGATAAAAAATGTAATGCCTTACGTTTCGCACTTTCTGGATGTTGTAATCTCTCTCAGTAGAGAAAACATATTCTGCTATGATTTGAAACGTTGAATACATAGTTCACCGTTTATTCATACAATTTTGTGCAGCGATCGAATATTGGACTGTAATTAAAAATGGATACATTATAAATGGAGATCCTTCTATACACCAAATTGTCCTAAATCCGATAAAATGCATGAAATATTAATCATGTTTACCTATAACATGCACAAAATGGCAATAATTTTCAAACAGCATGGCATTTGTAATATCGTTATAACATCATTTATCCTAACAAACACTTTGTTGGTATTTACATGGAAAGAAATAACGTCATAAGTTTAACTGCATTTCTTTACTAATTAAATGGAGAAACATGAAAATAACATACGAAATATATAAAAATTACAAAGTCACTTTGTAATATACTGAAAAAAAAATTGTTTAAAAACATCATGTAGAAATGTAGGGCGAACTTATCTTTAAATATAATGAAACATTTTTGATATCATTATTTTAAATACTAAAAATCTAAACTTTTCATTGTTCAGAAATATCTTTTTCAAATAATTAACAAGTTTAGTGTATCCTTTATGTTCTGCGTAATTTTTAAGCATTTCAGTGAATAAACATCATATTATGTCAGCCTCAACACTTATGCGGTCAAGTGGATCTCAGTGAACTCAGTTTGTTTATAGAAATGGAATATTTTCATGTTTCGATTCATTCATCATTTTTCAGTATATAAAATTTATTAGTAAATTACTAAAATTAATACACACACATGAAATCCGGGGGGGGGGGGATTCCGTTATAGTTTCTGTTCGATACTGATATTCTTCACTTTTGTTCAATTATTATTAATATCTAAAGCCCATCAAAAAACGTTTAGTATGTGTTGTTGTGTGCACCCATATGTTTTTTTGGTATACATTCTTGTTGGTAATAAACATTCTTCCACGGAAAGCACTTTAAATGATTGTAAAACTGAACATCGTTTTATTCAAGTTGTTCATTATTGAAAATGGTTAAACAATATTATATGATTCATCCTTAAAAAATAGACAAATCAAATATATATATAAATAAAAACATTTATATATATTTCATTGATCTGTCTTAAATTCAATTAGTAGTCTGATGGAATCTACTTGACTGTTAACGTAAGTAATTTGACCTTGCCAGGTTTATTCATACATAATTTGCTTTCATTAAAAATGTTAAAATTAATTTGAACTTTCTCTTGACGTGGAATAGATTTTTGTACACACAAATCTTCATTGAGAAGCTATTTCGTTAATTTTTTTGTCTGCAAAAACCTAATAAGAGAATAATTGGGACAGAAGGCACGTATCGACTTTTTTGTGTGCGAGATTCATGTTGTACCTCTTTATTCTTATCCACACCAAATAATGACATAATTGAAAGTTATATGCGACTTGTTAAGACATTTATCAACTACTTTAGATAGTGATAAAAAACGTTATTAATATACAAACCTTTTGCAATACATGTGAAATTTTAGAACTAAACAAAATATTTTGTATTTGTATTTGTAACATTTTAAACATTCTTTTTAGTCATTTTCATACAAGAACTACATTTATCTATTCTCATGAAAAATCTAAAAAAAAAATAAAACTGGAGAACTTCATAAATATTAAAATTCACTTAGTTGGACGAACCGCACTTTGTAAATTATAAAGTTAGTTTATCAAACGAGTATAATTGTTAATCCCAGAATAAATTGAAAGTAAATTTGCAAATTCTTTATATATAGGATACATATAAATATACGAGAATAACTGATATTTGTTAAATGAATGATATAGTTTTTTTTCAGACTGAAAAATTTGATTAACTTGGTTTTTTGTTAAAACACATATTACAAACTCTGTATTATTAGTAAATGAATTAATTTTCAATTAGATTTCCGATTGCCCCTATCCAACAATGATATATATGTTTAATATAATCGGCATTACTTGCTTTCATATTTCATACAATCCGAAGGAGCAATTTCAGGTTATTGAATTATGATTATCTTATTCGAAACGCGAATGTTTTCCGCAAGTAAACAGCGAGAAATATTCGATGTTTCTCATGTTTTCACTCATAATTAATGTATATATTAATTTGATTAAAACGTTGATACTGCATTCAACTGATTCAATCTGCGTAATTTTAGAGGATTCAGTGCATACTTGTAATTATTACGCCTATTATTAATTGAAATTTGTAAGTAAAATCACTATGAAAAAAGGGACTGTAAATATATATATATAAAAACAATAAATAAGCGAACGAAGCGGAATAACATTCATGTGCATTCAGAATCTTATTTAATAATACATTTCGTTAAATATAAAATAAATTATCCTCTGCGTTATTGTTAACAACGACTATAAAAATGTTAGCATGAAAATTGTTGTGTTTCTGTATAAGAATGATAGGATAAATTAAGTTGCTCAGGGATACATAAGCCACTTTGTTAAGCTTTTTTGGGCTTCGTCGAAATATGACTGTAACTATATATACAATGATAGTGTAGACAAATAATTTAAACGAAGTCATAGCTTGTGTATACAGTTATTGTTTCGAGTATACATATTATATGCATTTTTTTTCGTTATTAGAAATTCGTATCGCATAAATATTAATCAGTATTATTTGTAACGAATAAAACAGTATAAAAAATGACAGGAGAAACATTAATACCAGGAATTTTTATTTTCCATTTAAATTGAAGGCCCTTGACATGTGTGTATATATCAGTTATTCCAATTTTATCAGAACGATGTTTGCCAGTACGATAAATATATATTACTAATTAACGAAAAATTCAGCTGAAATAAATTTAAAAAAAGATGTACATATGTGCACACTTTTGTTACAAGTCATCAAATTATTAAAATGGTCATTGGAAAAGTAAGTAAATGTTGTTTGTTTAGTTAGTGAAATTGTGTAAGATGTTTGTAATTTGTGCATGCATTGTGTCTCATCTAGAATTTCCCCAGGACATATCCCCCGGACTATTTGATCTTGACAATCTAGCGAAGGGTCACCCCATCTACTATGACGTAAAATAAAGCCAATCTGAAGCCAAGAATCTAGCGCATCATTTATTTATTCATACCTTTGTAAAATACGTAATTAGATGAGTTTATAATATTATAAGTTAGTGTTCTGCGTTGATGGTTAACGCGCAGCTCAAATTGTTCAGTTACTTGATTATTTCATTACTTTGTGTACCACCATTATTGCGATTATTTTTTCATTGTCGAATCATAAACAAACTAATAAGCTCCGCTTCAAGTAAATTGCGAGATGGAATGAAAAAAGTATCACCAAGTTTGACGAGGTAAGCTAATAATTAGTTAAAAGTTATTGAGTATAACAGTTGTGCGAATAAACTTGTCTTTCAAAGCAGCACAATATCTTTTTGACTAGCTGGCGGTTATGATAATTATACACAAAACATAACAATGTTATTAAACAATTGAATGGTTCAAAATGTCTGTATATCGTGAGAGAAGCCAAAATGAACCAATGAATATAATTGGAAAATTTATGCAATTATGTGATAATTAATATAATAAAGGAAGATATATATAACATGACGAGATTGAATTGATTTTGTGATTTGAAATGAAAGGTGAAAAAGTTGTTGAGTTAGTATAGAATGTTGGTTTGCATGGCATATCTGATGTGAATATAGTTGAACAATTTGTAGGAGCCGTAAATAAATGCATAAACATTTATAAAATAGCCTATAGGATATACGTATATGTGGATATAATAAGTCAATTTGTGACATCTGCTTACAGATGTACAAAAGTTTGAGTCCGCGGGGAAGGTTATAAGACATAACATAAAACACTTTTACAAACCGATAGCATTGAAATACTCCGGGCGCAGTTTGTTCGTAAAACTGATAAGAATTTCACGGGCTCAGGTTTGTGTTTGAAATTTAAACACAAAATGGATAAAATATTTGGTGCGCAGTGTAAAACGTGTTAATACAAAAGTTGATCTAATATATTTTGAGAGACTAAGTTGAAAAATTCAGTGCGCTCGAGACACTTTATAGTAATATCGTCTAACATGTATTCTGTTATATGTGTAGAGACATAGACGCACACATAGATAGATAGATATAAAAGTTGAAAGGAGGAAGTCGGCTTGAAGGTAGAATCTAAAGGCGCAGCAACCTACGTGCAACCTATGCCCTATGAAAATTCCTCACGGTCAGTGACTTCTCGCTCGTCGATTATTCAACATCGTAATGTATACATAGATCTGTAGTCGGCTTTAAAGTTTGATTTTACGTGCTCGCCCAGGCACGTACTGCCAACGAATACGAGTACAAAATGAGGAATACGATACGAAAAAGAGAGAGATTTTGAGAAAGAGAAATTGAGAGACGGAAGAAAAGACACCGTAAAAAAGGAAATAAAGCGTTGCAGACAGCAAACATGGGAATCGATTTCAATTCTGATCTCTCTAATCAAGTAGTCCAACGTAACGAAAACAAGATAGCAAATGTACGCCTCGTTCATAAATGCTGGTCAGGTATATAGCGTCGATCTGAAACAGTTGGTCAATCTCATTGGATTAACCGTCGGAATTGAATATTGTATTGAATGAAATATTTATTTTTCACCCGACTAACGTCCTCATATTATACTCAGCTCACTTTGTCAAACATCATCCTGTACGTGCAAAATTTTTGCGATTATTTTCTACGCCAGATCGTTCACAATTATTATTTTTCTATTCAAATGTCGTTCCACTGCTTTTTACAATTTTGATGATGTTTGATGTAAAATATGAAATATTCAAGGTATCAAAAATTGAACGATACACGTTCCATCCTTTATATTCCGAAGCAATCGCGCTTGCAAAAAAAAATCGCCAGTAGATGTAACCAACTTCCATTTCAAATTTTTCACAACATTTTTTTCAAAATAACATCCCCAGACTCACCTCAACAAATACTTCATTATTACAAATTATTTAATTCTCTAAAACTATTAAATAATTGTTGATTCGGTCCAATTCAAATTTATCCTCAAATGATATATATATATATATATATATATATATATTTTTCCTATTTTTTAAATAATAATAATATTGATAATGATAAAATGATGATAATACTAATGTATGCTGAATGTATTTTTGTTCGTATACAAAAAGAAGACATGTCCACGTTGTTTATTGATCCGGTACAGAGTTGAAACAAACGAATTTCACTGACCCTTTTTGTGAGAGTAAGGAAAGATGGAATCATACAATCAATCTTTTAAGCACGGCAGCGGTGTTTTAAAAGTGCAGTCAGACTGGAAATGAACCATAACAAACATAACTGCTTAAACTGTATCTTTTGCTCGGTATACACTTTTTACTTGCGAAATGAACACCATTAGCTAAAGTGATACATTGATCTGGCACTGCACTGGTGAAGTAGAGTTCGTGCGGCTCGGATCTTCCAATAACACGTTGAGACAAATAAATAGTTAGAAGAACAACTCCAAGACAATCAGACAAACTGCCGCACACGCCAGGCACGAAAAATCAACGCGGTCAAATTCAAGCCAACTCTTTAATTATGATTCATGAGCCCGGCCATTTTAGACGTGTCAGACAAAAATGAATTAATCCAACGCTCTAATTCACTTAGAAATTGATTAAATGCAATTTATTTGTTTTGATTTTTTTTCTTCTTTTTTTCTCTTCTTTTAATCAACAAATTTGTGATGTAACCTTCTTCTCGTTCTGTTTTTTATTCTTGAACTCTGTGCTGCGTTTTAAAAACGTTAATTCAATTTCTTAAGCAGGAGAAATAATAAAAAAACATAAGAGCCAGGTGAAAAACGGCGGTGGTATTTTTATATTCCTTCTCTTGGATATAAAAAATTTATTTCGAATGCGTATACTTTTGAATATAAAATTTGGCTGCCTTATTCTTGTTTCCTTTCCATAAATATTGCTCGAGTCAAGTTCAGTTATATAAATATATGACTTCAAACATTTTTACACGTTATACGTTCGGATATGTGAATTGCATTTGGTTTAACAGCGCGTGTACCGTACGAGTTGTGTATAGTGATGCAAAAGCGAGAAACAGAGTTATTTAATAAGTTGACAGTGAAATTGATCGAAGAGTTAAGACGACAAGTATAATAATTGTATGATTAATTATCAGAGGGAACTGATAAAATGAACGGAAAGCAAAGTAAAAGTGTATAAATTGTGCAAGTAGTTATAAAAGTTATTAGTCGGTCTTTTACAGGCGCTCAAGGCGTAAATTTGCACATTATGAGATAAAGAACTCAATTAAAACAGTTGCAAAATTCATTGCGAAAACAGTGGAATAATAATGAGAAATTCGATATAGTTGGTAAGACGATAAATACAAGTATATATTGCGAGCGTTTGGGGCTTGTTCCGACCGCGACAGAAGATTCATTTCCCATGTGAACTATGGTTCAGTTGGTGTACTCCTTACCTTGCAGTGAAACAAGTACAACCTTGCGCACATATCCCTTACGTAACACAGTAAATCAAACCAGTATATCTTTGGTATACTCACGGACACTGTAGACCTCGAGACCGCGATATATACTTTGCAGCACCAAGATAATCTAAGATGATATCTAGTATCTGTAAACTTTTCAAATTTCAACATAAGCATAAGGTAAATATTTTAGTTTACTTTTTGCAACCCCTCCCTCCCCCCTCTACTTCTACTCCTAGAAACGACGTGGACAAATTCTCTACATTGATTTGCAACGAACAAACTCATCGTAAATAAATTGCAGACATAAATTTCCGCATTTTACGCCGCAATTTAAATAAGAGGAAAATTGTGTTATTTACATAGAAATTGTGAGGCCATAAAAACTGGCAGTAACATTTTTGAATATTATTCACGAATGAAATAAACTCAGGAATTCAATATGTTTATTTTACCAGAAAAAAAAAGACCACGCTTTTCCATCGAATTATTAAATCTCTTGTTCAGGTGTGTATAAATTTTTGAACTGTGAGAAGAAGGGGGTGGCAAAAAGTTGACCATAAATCTTGAAAGTTTGTTAAGAATTTACAAGACTGATGCAATGTTGTGCGAGCATTAAAATCCAACTTTTAACTAGCCCACGCGAGAACGTCCCCAGAATATTACGTGTTTACTTTCAAGGCACAAAAATATATGCTCGCCGTCCGTTTAGACACATTTCTTTTTCTATTATAATTACGCGTGCTCGCTGTCTTGATAATTTCAAGTTTAATTAGTCATGAAATATCTTATCAAGCTTTAAAAAAGTTTCCTCACAACATTGTTGTATTTAATGCTCGATAGTTGCACTTTATCAAATTTAATGAAGTAGCTGGCTACAATCAACCGTAAGAAAATGGCCCATTAATATCGTGTCTTATAAAGTATACATTCGGACGACTATGTGCGAAACTGAACAAAAATCAATAGTTTATCTCAAGGACTTAAAAGCTGTAACACACAGTCAAAAGTTTCATGAATGCACATCTGCGATTGACACCGACATACGTGCTCTATGCAAATCGTATCAAATTATCTCCAAACTCATATATCACGTGTGCTTTAGCATCTATGTTTTCTTTCCTTCATAATTTAATTACCAAACATTCATCAAGCAAGTCAATATATCTCCACTTAAATTTCCAACTTGAGATTCTCAGCCATTCTTTATTTTCTTCTTCACCTTCCCTTTCATGAAATATGTATTCATTTCTGTAAATTTCTTTGCTGTCTTTCACAATTGTCAGGAATAAGATATTTCCCTTTTCTTTCGACAAATCTACATTGATGCTTTCCCCTTATATACCTATACCGTGCTCACCAAGTACATAAAAAAAATGATTACAAATAAAGTGTCAAAAGTTTAAATATAAAATTATTTTCAGATTCATGACACGATTTTTCATTTAACTCTAATGCATTCGCTTTTTTCATTTTTTTTAATTGCCTGTGTATGTATTTTCATTTTTTTCAAATAAACAAAATTGATTCAGGACATCATTACCTGCATGAGTTTTTTTTTTTGTTGCTGCTAGAAAAACATAAAAATAGTTGTACAGAAAAGTAAGTTTGGAACGGAAAAACAATCCATCTTGTCACAGCAGATCACTGAATAAAAAATGTCAAATGAAACTTGAAATACAATTTTTAAATTTTTTCACGTAAAATGTCTTTCGTACGGAAAAGCTGCACAATTTAATAAAAAATCAATATTTACATGTCAATTGAAAAATTAGTATGCTGGTAGCCTGGATGGTTTTCATAGATTAATGTTTTTCCAGGAAATCAAGAAATATGATGGCAAGTTGAAGATCGAATAATAAATTCCGGAGATTTTTTTCTCGAGGAAACATTTCTAAATTCGTAAAATGGCAAAGAAATTATTACGCCTGCAAAACGCCTTCCGACACATTGAAATATTCTAAGCTCTGTAAATATTTACGTTAATTCTCGATGTGTGTCGATGTAACATATTCTACGCATATATAATTTGCCTCGTGAATTTGGTTATTTTCATTAAACAAAAATGATACATAGCTATTAAAAATGGTGAAATAAATTTAAAATTGTGACTGATGAGAAGAATGAATGAGTCATATACTTATAATTCTCTAATACGCAAATATAAAGTATTCTATTATTTTGTTACATTTGAAATGTGACATCCATATTAAAGTCTAGTTATTGAAACAGTGCTAATTAATTAGCTGTTTTTGTTTATCACAAGCGATACAGTTTTGAAATTAAATGAGATTTGAAGAGGTGCCGTAACAAAGAGATAACTTGTTTGAACTAAGAGTAAACACATTCTGGGTTAAAATATTCATTCTCTTTTGTCTTTTTCCCAACATACTGCAGCAAATGATGTTTGCGTATGTAAATCAAGACTCAACAAAAAAACTGAAATGACTTATTTGAGGATTACCGTTTAGTTCCATTATATTGCTTTTCAAATTGAATTGAAATGTTACATCAAATTAATATTTATCGATCATGATATAATACTTTATATAATTATTGTCTTTGCTAATGAGTTTTATATTACGAATATAAAAAAATATAAAAAATCACTGTTTCGAAGAGTTTTTATTAAAACAACTGAACCAAATGCAATGTCAACTTGGCAGAACGTATATGGCAACTGAAATTTAATTTGTTAAATTCATGTCGCAATTTTTTGCTCGAAATATGTGAGTGGAATAAAGCGTCAACAATTAATTTGTTGCATCGTGTTACTTAATTCAACGCCAGGCATACTTGCAACAATTATTTTCACAGTCACGAATAATAATAATTCCCATGAAGAACGCGCAGAAGAATGTTTCGAAATTAAGCGCGGATCACTGATTTTAAGCGTACCTTTCCTGTGTATGATAATGTTCCGACTGAAATAAGCATTATAATTATTCGTCCGATACGCGCCTCGTTCATTCAACACATATTCATTATAACAGATTCATACTTGATTATATAAAATTGAACGTTCGGCAATCAAATTTTGTTCAAAAAAAAAAAAGGAGAAAAATTGCACACACAAAAAATCAGGGCTTTTTATTTGAAATGCAATTAATTTTGATTCGGTTCACTCATATAAACGCTTGAATTTTTCAAAGCTCAATTTTGCTAAATAATTTATGAACGTCAGAACGAAAACTTGATTCCTTAATCGCAGTACATTAAAAAAATTTTTTGTTGATGCGAAAACAGTGCAAAGAAATTTACATTGGTGATGGCCGAACGATAAAACACTCTTCTTCATCTGAATATTCTTCGTGTTTAATTCAGTGATTCAATTTTTTTCGCAAAAATGCCGCAACGGAATAATGAATTCGCATCCCTGTGAAACTCGTAGGAGCCAAAGCGGTGCATGCGCATCTTACCTGCATCTACCTAGCTGGCACTCTGAAGAATAAACCGAGGATCCTTCTAAAATTCACTTGCAATTCATTCGATTTTTCATCCAAGAAAATAAAGGTGCCGTTCAAAAGTTGATCGGCCAAAAATTCGTGACTAATTGTTCAATGAGCTTTTTCGTCGGCTGTTTCAAAATATTAGATTAGACTGATGGCGAATACTCGGCGTACATGAGCATTTAACAGGTGTGGTCGGTTGCATTAATTAGTAAGGTTCGTCGTCGTATGAACATTTTTGCAGCAGAGTTTCTTGCGCGGCAGAAAAAAAAGGTATATTCGAAACACAAGCAGCAGATTGAAAATCGAGATTGATCGCGAAACTTGAAGCTATAAATTAATCAACTACTTCGAGACAAATTAGATTATAGCAAATAACGCATCAATTCCCACACTCTGTTGTTGTTTTTACATGCGACGGGTAAATAAAACATGAGCTTACTCATAGCTTTTAATAGTGCCGAATTAAATTGACTCAACTTTATTTCTGCTTTTAACTGATTAATTAATTCACGCAGGTCATCTTAAAGTACAAGATCTTCTCTTAAGACAAAGCTCGGAAGTAACTGAAGCCTGAAATCGAAGTCAAACAATAAGTAATTTTAATTTCGCGTTTCTCGAAAAACTAAAATAAACTAATGAAAAGTAAACAACAAGTTTGAGTGTGCACATTTTTTTAACTTTGAACCATAATGTAAGTTGAATTAACAACTTGGAGGAATGTTTTTTTTTTCGCTCCAAAAAATTAATTTGCATGAAGTTTACTGTTTTGTGATATTCTTTCAGCTCAGGCGCAGGGAGGTTATTATTTCAAAACAATGAAATTGATCGATCGGACTGTTGATTTTTATTTCGGGAAATGTGAATATTTAATTTTCAATTTCTAGAAAATTCATTGTCAATGAAACGAGAGCGTACGTGTGAATCGTATAAATGTTTACCTCTTTTCATCATGTTTTCACAATTGAAAAAATTCGTAAACGCTTGATTTTCAGTATTTCCGTGCCTCTCGATGCCAATCTCTGAAAAATTGCACGAAAAACGAGTGACGACAATTTCAAGTGATCGATCCATCTGACAAGTTATTATTAACCCACATGTACATACTAGGGCAATTTTTTGCATCCTCATAACGAGTACCAGCTTTTTTTGATATCCAACGTTTTGATGTAAATGCAAACATTTTCCAAAACTATACTACATTAATTTTCACAAACAATAACTCAAAAAATCCATTTCAAACGTTATATTATTCAATTTGATGCATTTCAAATTGAAATGCTTGTTAATATTTAGACAGATTTTGCAGTTGATCAAAATTCGATTGTCCAGAAATTATAAATAATACTCTTAGTTATAGCTATAAAAACCTAACAACATTTGCATCAAGCATAATTTTTTTGTCATCATATTCAGCCATTCGACGAATATTTTGTTTTAATCTCATTTTTTATATTAATGTTTGGTCGCAAATATAGTTTAAACTGTTAATTCTGTTATAGTTGACTCTTAATCGGCGCTTTATTATTCATATCATTGGTTATGTTATGCACTAAAAGTTGCTAACAACAGCTAACAAATTCTGAATTAAAATCTACCAAAAAAACATATAGAAGCTGTTTTAAGAAATTCAAACATTCCAATCTATATAACCTAAAAACTAAAAATAATGTTTTTATAAAACAAACAGTAACGAAAATGATTCTTTTTCTCACGATAAAACATGATGCTGCAAATAATATTATCTAGTTTGTTTATAAATCAAAGGACAGAGGTAATTGATTATTACACTATCGTGTCATCACTAAATTTGATTATAAGCAACCACGTACACTCCGACTAAAAAGTTTGCATCTTTATTAAGAGGGAAAATTTTCTACAATAAATAGTATAGATTTATGTATGATTTTTAATGCTCGTTCTGTTCAATCTGTTGTGAAAAATGTGAAAAAAAATGAAAAATTTTTGTTCTTCACTGTAACTATGCAAGCAGCTTAATCAAAATAGATGAACGAGGGTATTTTATCAAAGACAATTGTTAGCGGTGTATTGAAATCATATGTAGACAAAGTTATAAAAGAATGAAAAGTTTCAATTTGCACAATATGTTTCAGACAGACAAAGATCGATATACAGGAAACAAAAAAAGCTTTTTGTTATCGAACAATTACAAGTTAAAAGTTTTATTATGTTACTGAATCGGATGGGCAATGTAGATGAACCCTTTTATATACCGTACACGCATAATTATGATCACTGCATGCTATATTAAAGTGAACATTTATAATTACAACCTTGTCGAAACATACATAAAACTCATGTTTTTACCATACGAATTAAATCATTTATTGATATTTGAGTATATTTTAGAATTCACTGATAAAAAATAATTAGAATTATAACTATTGAATTGAAACATCCGGAAAATTTACCTTTTTGTATTTTTTACAATATTGTTTTTTCATTAAAATATATTCCATGCTATATAAAACGCAGAAACCTATAAAAACGCTAATTTTTATATTATAACAAAAACTCAAAATTAATAGAAATATTTCAAATTCAGAGAGGCCAGAAATTTTTTAATTTAATATTTTATTGAAAATGAACACAGAACAAATTTTTTTTGCCATAAAAAAAAGATTTGATTGAATATTTTTTGGGTAATCATACTTGCAGATTAAAAAAAAATGAGTTTCAAGTTCTGTATTACATAATCATGTCAGTGATATAATATTAATTTAAACCTATCAAGTATCAAAAAATGATGTGTATATCCACTCTCTTAAACTATTAACATGATTTATACTCTTTGAAATTGATTAAAAATTATGATATATGATTTTTATAAAAATGTAAAAAAATATAAATAAATGTAAATTTAAAAACAATGAAATAAGTGAATTCTAGTGCAATTCTGTGAAATGTTCATTGATAAAGATAGGTTCCATAGTAATTTCAGACGTGCCGAAAAAATGCTTGGAATTCTTGGTCGATAAGGCAGTCGGTTTGTTTGCCAGATTAAAATAAAAAAGTCACTCTTCTCGAAGACGTACGACTTGATATATATCAATGCCATTGTAGTCTCGATCTCAATTCAACACTTCAAGCTATACGTTGGTAACTTACAGAAAGTTTCTCTGTTTTTTAATGAACTCAACTATCGTAAAAATATCTACTTTCCCAATACAGATGAGAAAGAAGAAAACATGTTCAACACTTAATATTTTTTAAAAACAAATAAAACCATAACCAGATGCAAGTGAAAATAAATTTAGTAAAATACACTTTCTAATGAACAAACATCGTTTAAATAACGCATTATCGAAGCAAATTATTTATATATGTGAGTCAAGTTCATAGTCTCAAATTGTGGTAATTATTCATTTAACTGATATAATTAGAGTTATTTTATCATATAAAGAAATATCCTATATTTACAAACGGTAATTTGTACATCTGCTAATTATGATGTCATATAAATTGCTTCAAGTCTGTTTGGTCCAAAATAATGAAAAATTATATTTGTTTGCGTTTTCAGTTAATTTAAGCTACTTTTTTTGCAACTTATGTTTTGATACTTTTCTATAAGAAAGTAGATGTCGGAGCATCTCTCGAGCTCTTCCCCTTGTTTTTTTTTTTTTTTTTTTTTTTTTTTGGATATTCAGAAGAACAATTTTGCATAGTCACTTATTATTTTGCCGTGACGCTTTTAATTATGCTTTTCTAACATCTAGAGAACTTTTCACAGTAAGCTAAACTACTCTTCAGACATGGAACATAAACAATTGAAAAAATTAACATAATAGCTTTTTTATGTTCTGTAGTTTCGTTATTTAATCATTGTAAATTACATTCAAATACGTTTATTATTGCTCTACATTTAAAAATTGATATTAACACACAAAATTCACATCATTATGACAACAAAGATGAACGATATAATTTATTGCAAATTGTGATATGCAGTCAATTATTTTTGCTTTAAAATGTCTGGAAAAGCTATTAAAACCTTTATAAACTAATGAAATTATCTTAGAAAATTGATAAATACCTTCACTGTAATTGATAAATTAATTTCAATGGAACAACGAAAAAATATCAGTACCATTGAAAGTGATTGAAATATTAATTTAAGATGATGTTTGAATAGAACTCGAAAGAAAAACAGTAAAAGAGAAAACAAAAAGAATGATGAAAATTATAATAGAGTACGAAAGAAATTATAAGCTAATTGATGAATAATAAATAAGACGTAAAGTGCTCGACATAAATTAATTGAAATGCCTGTTCCAAAGGTTATTGCGTTGAATGCACTGTAATTTGAGGCAAAAACGTACCACCCTTAATTGAAAAACGATAGTGAACGTACGACATAAATCAACTCTAAAGAGTCCTTGCATCTCTCTGTCAAAAGAATCGTCATTTTACTTTTGTTCATATATTCCCAATAAGCGGCAATAATTTACATTTGTTTATAATAAAATGATCCAAAATAAAATTTGAGTCAATGAATAGGCAAGAACAAGATAAAGACAATCAAAATTATTTGAAAAATATTTAATAATAAACATTGACAATATACAGAGAAAATACGCCATAAGAAGTCGCTATGGGAGTAATTAGAACCTAACAACTGGTCCACACTTACAAATTATTAAATCAGACAGTGGTCAAAGTATTTCCAATGACGCGTTTCGTTCCCTCTTCGGTACAATTTGAATTTGAGGTTGACTATCGCTTATTCTTTACAACAAAACGATAATGCTTAATATCGTCAGCACTGCGATTAAACTGCCCTTGAAATTTTGCACTATTCAATCTTTGCTAACGTTTATTTTTACATTTAAATGAAAATCATTCAGTCGCATTTCATATAACATAATGAGATTTTTTTTTTGTATTTAAAATTGATGATTATGCATCGCAACAAGCGATAAAACACTGTTAAAGTTATTACTCCGGGTTTTCAAATCCTTGATTTGATTCTTTCACTATAGTAGATAAAAAAACCTGTCAAATCAAAGTGAGTGTAAAATTACCCTGTCAAAATGGTTAAAATTTATTTGTGACTCGCTCGATCATGTCATAGAAATCATTCGTTCAACAGGGCTAAGTTATTTATTTCTTCGAAATCAAGAAATCAATTTTTGCAATTTCACAAACTCGTCAAAAGTGTTCTTTTGAATTTAAAATATACTTTATAATAGTTTTATTCTAACAAATACTTCATCTTTCTTTCCAATAAATGATTTTTCTCCAAATTAAATATCATAATTATACTTGTTATACTCAAACTTCTTTGATTAAACATAAAAAAGTATAATAATTTGTCAATTATTATTAATTTGTTTGTTTATTTTTGTTCGAAAATTTCCACAGCATTTGATTCTGATCGAAGTTAAAACAAAGTGATACCAAATCTCAGCGCACAATATTTTACCGATTCGTGTTATTAGTTTCTTACATGTAAATCTGATTCCACACACACACATACACACATGCGCGCGCGCACTACAGAATTAATACAATAATCTAATGTCTTGGAATACCTATATTTTGACGTATAATAACAGGCAATCAATTTTGAGATTGTTTTTACTTTCTTTGTAATTCATATTACGGCAGAGCGATGCCTACAACTAAATTGAACTTTAATGTCATGAAATGCTCTCATCTTTAACCAAATTTTAAAGATGACTAGGAAATTCAGCGACTACTACACTTAAACAACAAAGAAATTGTTAAGAAAAAAAAACAAATGTCCATCGACTTGACAAAATTTCTGTTTTATTCATCAACTTAAGAAACTAAAAATGTACATTTTGAAATATAGTCAGAGGATGCAATTAGCCGAAACTAATAATTCTCCAGTCAATGATTCATGGCAAATTTGTTCACAAAACTTTTAATTTGTTAACTTAAAAGAAATATAAATGAGTATTTAACATTTTCATGTTGTAATCAACATTACGAGAATTGCAGAGCATGAAAAACTAATTCAACATTAATAAAAGAAACAAAATGAAATTGTCGTATTATAAATATTGTAGCGCTTTGAGGTAATCTTATTGAGATGGCCAAGTACCAAAATTAAATGATACAATAGAAAAAAACTAGGTGTTCTAAAATTTCAAGAGATTCTACCATTTTATTGATTTTAACTTATAAAAATTGTACCATGATAGGCACGTCAACAAAAATATATAAAGAGATATTACATTAAATATCATATCAGAAAGCTCGTAATACGACAATACTTGTGTTAAAATCTCTTCCTGGCGCGCACAACAAATATCAATTAAACTCTTAAACGGTAACTTAAATTTACATTTAAACGATTTCTTTGTCACTGCGTTGTTTGTTTTCAGTATACAAGTAATAAATACAACTATCACGAGATATGAGAAAAACCAGTTTAAAAAAATCAAAAAACTCATTTCGCAAATTTGAGTCAAGTGTATTTGTTTTTGTTCTTCATTTATGGTCTTCAGGCAACGCCCTGCTTCGTATGCTAAGATATGTTGCTCGCGAAACGTGTCATTATACACATTGCCTAACGTTCTAGTCATTTACAAATTTATTTGTGTTAATTATAACGTGGTTGTTTTCATTTCATTTTCATAAGCTATCAAATTATATATAGTTTTAGATGTATTTCGCTATACTGTGTTATGTCGCAATATAACACAAACAAGAGGTTGAAATTAATGATGAAATATCAAAATTGAAACAATTATAATTTATAGTTACAAGAATAATAGTTTCTGTGCATAATGAATCTCAGAAATTTGAATAAATCACTATGAAAATCAACTGCAAAAAAATTTATTCTACATTGTTTGAAATATATAAATTTGTTAATATCTTCTTAATTTTATAACAAGACTAATGCCTTTAAAATAATTGAATTATATATATATTTATTTTGTTTGAAAAAAAAAAAAACAAAATGACTTTTGTTTACAAATTTTATCTGTATAACAACACCACGGTATAAAATACACACATACATAAATAAATACATACATTACATTGATGTATTTATACATGTAAGAGCTTGTATAACAACATAGCACGTATCATTGTATATTTTACAAATAATGTTTTAATTTTATTAACCGATAGCTCGAAACTTGGAATTCGCACGTTCTATTATTGGCTTTTGAATGATCGGATTTGAGTCCAATTTGGATAAATAATTTGAATTATATAAAGACTATAAAAATGATAATTAATATGCAATTATGATCTGAATAGTTGAATTGAATTGATTGAACATATTTGGAAAAATTAAAAACGAATTTGTGCTTTTGTTATGAAGTATTGAATTATTGTACTTATACAGAATGTTACTTGTTCAAAGAACGAGCGAATTTAAGCTCAAGAGGGTCATTGCTTAAGTTGAGCCTCAACTTACTCTCTAATTTCTATCAAATATGTATGTACTTTTATTTCTTCTTTTCATCATTAAATTTAGACTACCGATAAATGTATCAATTTTTAGTATAAATTGTAATTACAATATTATAATATACAGGGATAAAGCAGCCACGTTTGAATTGTTTGTTTGTAAAAATAAAAATAAAATGACACATTTTTATTGATCTTTACTCAAACACGTTTAAAACAAATTGTATTCAATTGATTATTATTAATTTACAAATGATTATGGATAAAATTGATTATAATAGTACATTGATGATATAACAATCAAAAGTATTAAAATTTGATTTTGATTAAAAATTGCTAACACAAATGTAATTGAAAGAAATTTCGATTTCTCAAGTGCTAATTCTATTCAGAATATCGAGTGACAAACTTTTAAACGGATCAAAGATTCAATAATGAGTTACTATGTACGAACTTTCACTTGAGCTCGAAAACGTGGCATTTGAAAATCGTGATATATTAGAAAATGATTGATCGCAAAGTCATGAACATAATAAATGAGTATATCATTCAACGAGTATCAGCTCATTCGCAATATAAATATCGTCGTCTTGGCGCGCAGTGCGATTTGTGCTATCCTTAGTATTTGTTTGTATTTACAGTGTTTGTAAGGGTAACGCACTCGCATAGATTCCTGTATGCAGATATTGCATCTATCGTATATCTCATCAATTAAAACCAAGAGAGCTTCTAGGCTAATCTAGCGACATCAGGTTGCACGGCGCGACCGCGGCCCCTGTGACAAACTGATAAAAGTCAGTTGATAAAATCGATTCGCAAACTAGATCCCGATTTCGTGTGATTTGGTGGTTATTTATCGCGCGCACATACGACCGTTCAACTCATGTACTTGTGCACATTCTTTGTCTTTGTATTCATTTAACAATGATATCATACGTACTGTCTCATGTGCGTTACTTTGTTCATTACGCTTGTGAAATCACATCGCAATTCAATCACATTCGCATATAATTATACGAGTGAAATCCACGACAATTCAGCGTATTTGAATTGGCTTGCATTTCACTAATAAATACGGATAACTCGCGGATCGGTTACCTCTGTGCGTATGTTTCAGGTAAAGAAACTTACAAAAACGTGTGCGATGATTACAATAATTATTACTTTAAAAATATGCAAAAAGACGATCAAAAACGATTCATTTTGTTAGTTGTTAACTTTTTTTTCCTTCTTTTCTGGCTTTCTGGCCGTGTAAGTTGCATGTGTATCATCATCGTTAAACGAGATTC
The DNA here is from genome assembly GCA_025266255.1 of Trissolcus basalis. Taxonomy (NCBI): domain Eukaryota; kingdom Metazoa; phylum Arthropoda; class Insecta; order Hymenoptera; family Scelionidae; genus Trissolcus; species Trissolcus basalis. The sequence goes on along the minus strand of JAAMPD010001292.1, from coordinate 5,352 downwards.
TATGTTGATTACAAACACAAACCTATTTGTAAACGTTTGCGGTATGGCTGCCTTAAAATTTACGGTTTTTTACAAAAGAGAAAAATAATAGCAAAATTGAGTGAGATGGGAGAGAACAAAAATATACACTTAAATATACAATGTCATGTTTGCAGTCGCAGTCTAGCTAACGAATAAATAAATAATCTTCGGTTTTGGTTTTGCCAGTAAAGGTGGGGGCGGGCGGAGAGCGTATCGAGTGTTTTTATTACATTATATTAAATTTGTCACCTAAAAAAGTAGGTAAAAAAAATATTTAACAGGAAAAAAAGAAAAAAAAATAGAGAGTCAGATTGCGAATCGCGCTTTGCGTGACCGACTTGGTTAATTTCTGATTTCAAAACGGCTAATGCAAAAATATGATATAACATCGGAGAGGTAGCCGTAACTAGACCCGATCGATCATAATCAGAGCTCCGCTTATTTATCAACTTTTCACTTAAATTCTAACTATTCTAACTTGACCTAAGGTTTGGTTCGAGACCTACACATATATTTGGCATGGAAACCTACCGATATGCACGCGTCCCTTACGATCTCGCGTTTACAATCATCTATTACGTTTCTACACAAAATTCTGCTTTCGGTAAAAATACATCAAGCGAAAACTCGGATGTACACTGCTGCGCTGTTGTGACTTTTACATTAACGTTTCTTTGAATTATCATTGAAAAAAAGGGCTGGATTATTTGATACCAACAATAATAACAACGTCTGAAATGAGGAACGCGTGCGTAAATAAGTAGAAAAAATACGCAAAGAAAAGGGACACCGAACGAGCGGTGTTCGTATTAGATATAAGTCTATCTACAAAGGCCAGGATTCAGCCCGCAACGAGTCATCGATTCTCGAACATACAATTAAAAACGATCGCAGTTTACGCGATCCGTTTGTTTGACCTATTTGTTGTGCTGCTTTCTTCATTCTCATATTATCTTGTGTGTCAACTGCCTCACACTCACACATATACAACACGTATCTAGCAGACGCGAAACGCTGTACAAGTGTTTTATTTATATTACACGTGGACACGTGACGACATCGTATCGCAAAGTTAATTGTACAATTCTGAACAATGAAATGGAGAGGAACGCAGACGGATTTCAAATAGCACGCCCGGAAGAATCCATGTCTCCCGTATTACGTCTCTGCTTGTCTCAGAAATGTCAGTCGAAAATGCACGCCCTGACTATATACTGTCCAAGTCACGCTCAGCGTCCTCTCGATGGCACATGGCAATACACTTTTTTCCCGTTTTGCTTTTTTATTGCGCTGCAGCCTATTCATGCTTGTTTATTTGTTTCTTTGTGTGAGAATGTTTGTTTGTTTGTTATTTGATAACAGCTAAGAGGCGTTAAGCCTTCGGTTCTAAGATCATGGCTCGTTCGTTGATCACGGCAATGGCTAGAGAGGGTCCTCAAACAAGAGTTAAGTCTGGATGAATCGAGAATGCGTCAATGTTGTCGTGCTTTATGGTCATGATTTGTTGCTGAGCGCACGCTGTAGTTGTTCGTTTGGAAGGCTTGTCGTCGATACGCTGCTTGGATATTAATATGGCGTAAACCTATTGTAGCCTCCCCGGTATACTGTAGCCTGCAACATTTCACAAAATACAAATTAGTCATTCATGTCAAAAATTTGTTCACTTTAGCTTTTTCAAATTAATATATTAAACAATCTATACGCTTCTGAACAACTCCTCAAATCTTCAGATTTTTTTTTTCTATTTTATTCGTTAATTCTCATTAATATGACGTATTTTTATCAAACATAAAATAATCACTGCATAGCTTTTCATTAATTATAAATAATCAATATCTTCTTTTAACATTTCAAATTATTTCTCTCTAATTTTGTTCTATTTTTATGTTAACCGCGCTAATCAATACTGTCTAATAAAGCTGTACTTGATGCGATAGTATATTATATGTATGCTACGTTTTTTTATTCAAAAACTATTTGAAAACTCTTGATTGATGGATTGGAAATTGGTAGAAACAATAATTACCCCATAGCCAGCAACTGGTCCAATGCCATGCCCAAGATAGGGATCTGCATATTCACGTCCGTATCTACGAAAATAAGAATCAAATTAGTTTATATTATTAGTGAAATGATACTCTGCAAATAATGTATCATTGATTTAATACAAATTTTAGGTGTTTCAACATTTGGAAAATCCTGAAACCAAAATTATGCATGTGGTAAGAAGAAACAACAGAAAGGAAAACAAAACGTTGTCTGTAAACAAGATGAATATGAATGTATGAAAAGCATAATGAGATGTTAGAAATAAAAGAGAAGGGAACAGATACAAACACATTCGTATAATATGGATTTCGGGAAGCTAGACTGCACTACGGGGATTTCTTATTGTTTTCGACTACGAAGAGCACGACCTCGGCGCTGCAAATCTCTGTAAGAAATGAACTTCGTCGGTTACGAATCCACGTGAAACAACACATGTCACATACGTGGTTGCAAACATACGCTCGCGCGCGTATGTTTTCTCACATCAAAATTAATAACTTGAGCCAACTCTACGGTATTGTAATGTTTCACGTTAATATCTCTCGAGTTAGTAATTTTACCTCGAGCTCTAAAAGTTGACGTAAGAAATTTAGATATTACAAAATTAAGTAACTGACGATTTCATAATAATTACGTGTAATAATAATAATAATATACAACAATGAAAATGTGTCAACAGAGAACGGGACAACGTTTAAATTGTTTGTTTGTTAGTAAAAACAAATACAAATAACAAGCGTTGATTATTTCGCTTCTTGGGCATTCCTTTTTTCTTTTGCCAACAAAAATACCTGTCATAACCGCGAGATTGTGTGACGCGCGAACGAAATTTAATATAATTTAATTATTAACATTTTTTCTCTACGAAAATTGATAATTGAAACATCCGATCGACTTGATATACATAAATGTAACATTATAAGTATTCATAAATTATTTGAAAAATGTATTACTCATGTCAACTGCAAATTCACCCTGCTCTAATTACATTATAATTTGAGTTTCTATTGAAAAATAATAAAATAAAAGTCAATTGAACGAATTGAGTATGTTTAATGATTGAACCTGATGTGATGGAGTGTCGCATGTGTGCAACTATTCTGACTTATGAAAAATGAATGAATCGGAAATTGAAATAATATTTTGTTTATGAAAATGATTTTTTTTTCGTTCAATTCATTTACAGAACATTTAATTTTTGTTTTCAATAATAAATATGAAAGTTATGATTTTTATTATTGTTAATAATTTGAATATAAAAAGATTGTCGTCTTTTGGAAATAACTTTCTTAGAGGGTTAATAATAAATAAATTGTTTGAAAATGTGAGCTTAAAGTAAAAGTTGATGCAATTTCCTTGTAATAAGATGTAAAGAATGGTGATGTAAATTGAAAATAAAGAAAAATGGTAAAATAATGGATTGAAAAATATGTGGGTACAAATGTTTGAGATACATACCCAGCAACCGCTGCATATCCGGCGACTGGTTGCGCTGCTGCCGCTGCTGCACCATAAGCCCTGGCTGCCATAGCGGTGTAGGTCGCTGCGGCTGCATAGGATGCCTGCTGGGCCGTGGAAAGCGGTGTCTTCAAGAGCGGGGACGCCGTGGCAGCTGCCGTCGCGGCCTAAAACAACCACAACCCGCCATGCAAGCTCAAGCAAGCTCAACATACTAATCACGCGATAATATACAATGCTCGCAAACAGTGTATGTCCTCTTTATCGCGCATACACGCGAACCATTCTCTGCATATGTACATACTCTAATAATATTAGCTACAATTTTATTCTCGCAATATCACCTGTTCATTGAATCTACATTCTGTACAAGCATCATTTCTCCAACGTAATATCAATATCGTTCAAATATCACTTCCTTCTCTATCTCAACTTTTCTTTTCGTTTTCATATACCAATCAAAATCTGACATATCTAAACTTGCCTTACGTTCATTCATTTTCAATCATATCACTCAATGTTTATTTGTAAAACAACATTTATTTGACATCAACAAATGTAGAGATCAAAATAATTGTTCGTTGATTTTTGAATGATGCTTTAGAGAGTGTAAATCCAATCTACGAAAAAGACACAAGTTATTATACCTCCTAATATATAACCAAAATCAATTAAATTGGAAGAGAAAAAAGACAATTGTCTGGCTCTGAACAAAAAAAAGTGGACGAACAAAAATAAAACAAAAAATCAGTGCCAAGCGAATAGAAGAAACATAAACTCATGCACAAAAGGGGAGACATGTCGAAAAATGTTATACAAAACAGAGAACAATGCAAAACGGTTTTCAGTAAAAATGAAATAACGAATGAATGATAATTCTGTTTGGATATATTTCGTCCAAATTTTGTTGTTGTCATTTTGTCAGTTTTATCCTCTACTATTTTCAAAAAAACAAAAAAAACAAAGCACACTTTTTTTATGAAAGAAAAGTATTTTCAGCGTTACAAAATGTGATTTAAAATGTTAATTAAAATTTGCCCAGAATTTGTTGCGAAAATTCATCACATGGTTTAATATAATGATTCTGTCGCGGAAAAAAAATTGAGGTCATTTTTAATATAAAAGCACTCAGTTAATGAAGGCGCATCGTATTGTCATTTGGTTATTGTGAAAATCGTAATTATCCGAACAATATAGTCGCATTTTTAATGCAACGGAAATAAACCTCTGAATGTATTATAATTCATTGCAGCTACAACATTGTCACGCAGTCTGAAAAAAGTCGAAATATTTTGAAAAGAATTTTCATGAAGAGACAAAGAGTGTTCCAAGAGCAATTCATCTTTATTTGAAGTGTGATAAACGTCTCTCATCGCGAATCATAATATCTAAATTTGTGCTTTCAAAATTACATCAAAAGTGTCAAGGTTGAAAAAAGACGAATTATTCTTTTTACCGAGAGCATCGTGTACTACTGTTAGATTTCAATTTGTCAAAATGTCCATTTCTGTACACATGAATATGTCTTTTAATGTGATTCCCATTGACTTTTCGTTTATATTACATTTATAAATGAATTTTGAATTAAAATTGTACGAAATAACTTGCGGACAAAATATCTTGTGGAATGTAAAATATTATTGAATTTGTTCAATCTAACTGTATTTTCAACATGAAAAATTGGCCATTTTTTGTTCCAAGTAACTGAACGCAATGGCAAAAAACTCAATTGCAATCATGTTCAGTAACGCTATTAATTTGTTATGTTTATATGTTATGTTATTGTTTTTTTCTCGTACTTATCAAAAATGAATAAAATAACAC
>JAAMPD010001291.1:0-26667 GCA_025266255.1 Trissolcus basalis | reverse complement strand
ATTATATATATATTATATGTATATGTTCTATTGGGGATGATAAATATATATTTTGAATATTTCTAGATATATATGTGTTCTTGTGGGATTATATAAATAATTTTTTGAACAAAAATAATTATAGCATCTCACACAGACAAAAATATATTTAAAATATTTTACGTATATTTTCTATATTTAAAATATATCTGTACATATTCTATACATATCAGTCATATATAAATTATTTATAAAGCGGAAATAAGTTATATAAATAAAATATAAAATAAATATAAATTTTACAGAAAAATATATTATATTGATATTAAAAATATAAAATTCGATAATATACAGATAAATATATGTATATAAATCTATTATCTATATATTATCTGTATAATATCTAGATTGTTCTATTGGGTTATTGGAACACTTTATTTATATTTTTTTATAAGATTTATAAGACATTGTTTGAAAAACATTTCCAAAAAACTACCACCAAATAGAAAGTTTCGTAAATTTTCATTTGCAAGCTCCAAGAACTCATTAAAGTTTGATTTAATAAGATTCATAATACATCACATCAGTGTCTTTACATATTTCATCTGACCGACGTTATCTCGTTGAATTATCGTTCCTGTTAATCCGGACTAACATTGTATCAGAGTTTGTTCCAATTATGACATTTTTTGTTGTCTGTTTCAGCCTTTTTATAACAACATTATGTTCATAATGAACGGTACAGAAAACCGGTGAACAATTCAACTTTTACTAATTAAAATTTGCTACAACAGTCTCTCCCTGTCGAAAATTTCCGCACTGTCGAGAGTATCGCAGCAGATTAGAGCAAAACAAAAAATAGCACTTAACGATTTCAACCTGGCGTTGTTCAAAGTACCGAGTAAAACTTACTGTATAACGTTTCCTAAAACTTAATTAATTGACAAAGAGGAAAAAAAAATTTTTTTTTCTCGTCTTAAAGTAGATTTCCCCCGGGAACACTTTGCTGATTGTATTTTACGTGACGTTTTGAAGTGGATAAAAAAAATTGAAATTATAAAGACGAGTTACACGATTATTTTTGTTTGTAAATCGTAAACATCAAAGGTGAAAATAAATGCGGATAATTTTTCCTGCCAAGGGTGTTGTTTTGTTTTTGCGAAAACTCGCAAAGGTTTTTCAATCTTTGCTAATGCACATGACGGAACAAGAACGAAATGAGTGGTAGAACAAGTTTGACATGCAAAGCAGCTGTCTGTTGGTATAACGCGCGCGACTATTTGACTAAGCTATCGCGGATCGACTTGCATCGGATGCACGGCGATCTGTGAGCGTGATTATGCCGCGTAGGTGTCGCGAATAAATTAGCCCGAGACGGTTGCTCGTTTGCGAAAATGTAACAGCGGTAATTATAAAGTTAATTAGTGACTCGCTAGTCGTTGTAATTCAATTAAACCGTCGGATAGACTTGTAAAGACAGTTTCTGCGAAAAAATGTTCGTGCCGGTTTCTTTTTTATCTGGATGAAAAGAATGAGAAAAAACCGGGAGAAACTGACACTGACCATTTTGAAACAAATTGTGACAATCGGCCGCGTTCATGAAAATGTAAATTCGATACGCTCGGTTGTAACCGCTTGTTAGACCGTTTTTCGAACATATTTCTCCAGAACGATGATGAGCCAAGTGAGAATAAAAATGAAAAAGAAAAAAATACGCGTTGACATGCCAATTCACGGGAAAGTCATGACACCAATTGAAAACGCCGGGTGAAAGCAGCTGATTGAATGTTTTAATTTACACAGTATATACGAAACGCGCGACGATGCTGTGTGCGAGATACAAAACCGGTGTTCGACCTGATCGGTTTTATAATATTAATCATGTTACGCGAGCGACACCTATGGGCGACGGTGAACTTTACACGGAACGAAAATTAGAAATTGTTGCACAACCATGCACAGCCGTCACGACGAACAAAAAATTCAGAGGAAAAATATGTATCGAACAAGTGTTATTTACATATCAGCAGGTGCACGGCACGATTTAGATTGGCTGAACTTAAAATCGGTCGAGGTTGGGAATTAAACTTTTCTCAATTTATAATCTGCAAAATTTTAATCTCAAAGCTCGATGAAAGTTTTGACAATCATGATAATTTAATGTTCAGACAATTTTTTTATCTTCAAACGCTGAACAAAAAAAATCTTGCGAACAATTTTCTAACGAAACAGCATGTTAATAAGAAATTTACATTTTATGAAAATAACACGCTATTCGTACACTAATAACTTCTCCTCACATCAATTAGAATTTTTTTCAGATTTAATTATAGCCTAGAAAATCACTTCTGGTCAAACTGATTTATTTACGATTCTGTGATAGGAATGATTATGATTGGATTTAATTTCATTTTCATCTTTATGAAACAATTTGTAAATTTTTATTTTTTTCATAAAGTAACCAATTTATACGACTGTCACAATTAGCCGAACTGCTCCCGGTGGAATTAATGTATTTTCACAGACTCATTATGAAGAACTCATTTCTTATACAATTCTATAATATCAATCCTAGTTAGATTGGCTAATTCATTCCTCGGAGAGGAAAAGTTCAAACTCAATATCTGCAATAAAAAGCGAACTTTAAAATGTACTACTGTAATTGGCGATTATCCCAACGAGTGAGAGAATAATCGATGGAAAAAAAAAATTGAATCATTTCGTTGGTGATCAAAGTAACAAAGCCTGGAGAGTGAAAAGCAAAGTTTTATCGCGACTGATCTGCAAGTTACAGAGCAAACCGACGCTCATTCAGTTACAATGCCACACAAACTGAAAGCCGGCTCTCATTCACGCACCATCGAAACGCAAATCCTTTATAAATGTCAAAGCCGACGACTGTGGCGTACATCCTCGACGGTGCTCCCGCCTTTGCCTGTCCAACCAAAGCTCCAGCGACCATTCTTCGTGTCCACAATTATAAATACAAATTATTATGCATCAAGATCGCGCAGGCACGCTCATAAATTTTGTAATTCAATTGCTGATTGGTCGCGACCGATGCTATCGAGCCCCAATGATGTATTAAAATGTTCGCAACTGTAATCTTCTGTGATGTCATAAGCCAGTCGGCCGGTCGGGGACGATTTATTTCAACCACGATTCCATCGCGAAAATTCCACCCTCCAATAAAAAATTCAAGGGTAAACAAAATTGCGAGCGTATATTTACAAGAACCAATAATTACAAGCTAATGACTCAATAAAGCATTGTCTTGTTTTCTGGCATCCAAAAATAAATAGTGACGTCACCGGAAGGGGTCTTTACGAGTTCCTGGTGTGTTATTAGTTGAGTTGCTGCTAAACCGTACATTAACGTTGGGATGCCTGGAACCAAAAAATAAAACATTGTTTACAATAGCACCTCTCACAAGAAATAAATGGTTTATATTTATTTCGTATAGATCCATGGTTAAATTTAAATAATTGATCTTAACATTTCATAATTGGTGGTCTCAATTATGAAAATCAATTTATAACTGTTTTGTTTATTTCAATTGTTTTTTTTGTATCGTTCCATAATACAATTTTAGATTATGAATTAATAATTTTTTCAAATCACTGAAAATTCAAAACTGTTTCATGGAATTCATAATCCAAAATTGTATTATAAAATGACACTTTCGCAGTCCTAACCTGAACAAACAATTGAATTAAACAAAACAATTATGAATTAATTTTCATAATTGAGGCACCAATTATGAAATGTTATAATCAATCATTTGACTTTAACCAGGGATAATTGTATAGATATACCAATTAGATACCATCAAATATGGAACCATATCAATCCTATAGTATCGCTGATATATGTTTATATACAATATCTAATACATTTATAAAAAATATCTAAAGATATATGATTCTTTTAAATAGCGAAATACATGTAGTTCTATATTGATTGTATATATGGCTCCATATATGAGAGATACATGGCGAGTACTAAGAATCATGTAGTTTTCTTTTTGGAATATTGTCTTAGCGGATGCAATGAAAGGAGTAACAAAGCGTATGACTCTGTCAGTTTCCAAGAGGAGGGAGTTACCAAGGTTAATAATCTTGATAGCCTTGAAAAAGCGATCCTCGAAGCTGAGGTCCTGCTTGGGCCTTTTTGAGCAGTGGTACTTGATGTAGGGAAAGCAACCGGTCCTAAGGACGTGATAGTTACTGCTTCCTACGGGCCAATTGAAGTGCGACATTCCTTTTTGATCATTCAGCACGTCGGCGTAGCGCACGAAGTACGACGTCCAGGGAGGCTCCTTTGATTGCAACAAATAACACGTCAGGACCTATTAAACGGCAACAACAATTACTCGCCGCCCATCTCACGCATACGCTATTCAATTTTCACTCACTTCTGAGGCTTTTGGTTTCCGCTGATCAGCGCGAGGCTTCAGCCACCGGCAGCTCAGCAATCCTTTTCTGAATGTCATCCTGTTGAGATGAAATTCAACCGAAATTATGCGTCCGTCAAAGAACATGAGAGTCGGGGGTAGGCCGAACAAAAAATTAAAAAGTTATGGATAAAAGAAAAAATGGCGGATGAAAAAAAGTGGTCGCTGAAACCGAATGATTATACGCGCGTCGCGCAACGTGGTCATTACCCGGCGTTAAATTTTGATAATTATATATAAAATGGTAACTCGTGCAGAAAAATGTGTGTTTAGTTGTCCAACCGGGCCGGTGATTATATGGAATTAAGCGCACATGTTGTCGATCATGCTTTTTATTGTGCAAATGATTTTACGCCGGTTTTTATGGCCATTTTTTATTTGGATTATTTTTTTTTTTAATTTTTTTTTATTGTGGCCCACGCAATTATTGGTAATGACTGTATAAAAATTTTGGGACACCGGGGTGACGCTTCCTCATAGTCGCGAACGAGGAACCGGTTGCGAAAAAACCGCTTGCAAAACATTTTGAAATCATGATCGATTCGTTGGTAGTGCGCATGCGCAGAAACGGCGTCGCGAAACGTGCTGTGGCTTCGGCAGTCTGGGAGCAGGTAAATATTACTGACCGACTCGAGTGTGGCGTTATTGTAATGGCTGTCTGATGGCAAAACTGGACATCGTGGTCGAGAGATTGTACTCACCGGAATCACACAGAGACAAACGCCAATCAAGGAATCGCCTGTTTGATTAGACATTCAGCGAAATTTTCGAGAACGCGCACAGTGTTTGGCCGCTGCTTTGATAAAGTCATTCACCACAGTACCGACCTGCAAAGAAATCACGCTTTGATTAATGGATCGGTGATATTTTTAACGTGGAAAATTAACTGCGAACATATTTGTCATTTTTCTTGTTTGGCTTTTAAGAAAATGTAATTAAAGTTATAAATAATGAAATCTGGAGATTTTTTTTTTCTATCTTAAATCAAATCTAGAGTCGGAATAATGTAAAAAATGTGTTTGAGGTGAAGAAAGACGGTAAAAAATGAAAGACAAAAAATGAAAAAGAAATCTGTCAATTGGAGACGCAGCATGAGTTGAAAATTTTGAAGATGACTGAATGATTATTTCTGTCATTCTGGTGTTAATCAGAGAAAGTTAGGAAATTGAACGAATGATGAAATTTTGTAAAAATATATAAGCAGAAGCTCTGGAGAATGATTCTGATATGTTTGCACTTGAAGTTTTCATCTGCAAGTCAGCATAACATTTCTAATAGTGTCAGGTTGAAGTATTAAATTGATATTCACAAGATTTATGCAGAAAAAACATCCTCAGATTTGCATGCGGGTGTATAGATAAACACATTCATGAATATGTAAATAGTAGTAAACGCATATAAAACGTGACGAATCTGTTTACTTCCGACTGAATTGTACATGAAAACTTTTTGATTTCTCGAAAGTATAATAATAACAAAGTCATTGATTCGCCTCGGAACTTCAAACGACTTTTTGTATCAGAAAATCGTCAAACTTTTGCTGTCAAATTTTCCCAATGGCAATTCTGTTGATGAAAATCGTACAAGTTTCAAAAATAAAACTCGTTTGTATATACAAAGACTCAATTTAGAGTCAACAATAAATATGAGCGAATTCATTTATTATTATGTGTCGCAGATGATGAAATGATACTGAAAGTTGAATGATAACGAAGTCTCCTCCTCGAAAGATATAATGAAATTGAAATAATAATTCGGAATGAGGACGAACTCATTTGTATGTCTCGCTGTGCGATTTCGTGAAATGCACTTACCGAATTGCTTCGCGGTTGGTGTGTTCTCGAAAATCACCGCGTGGATTTATTCTTACAACAAGACATAAAAATCATATCTGCGACGCGGATCAAACGAAAATATCAACGTACTGCAGCATTGTCCACATGCGTAAACATCCTATTACATTTTGTAATTTGGTGTAATGTCAGAACAGAAATGTGAATAGTTCACGCAGAAAAAACACATTATATGAATTATAAAACTTATCAATAAATTTACTATAGCTTATTGTAATCTAGACGTATATGTGTAGTTTTTGACAAATTTAAATATAATTTTCTAATCATTTTTACTACATGATGTTGTAAATTTTACTGTAATCATATTAAAAAATCTAATAAGTTTAAAGGGTAATTTACAAGATGTGAGATACGTCTGGGTTACAATATGTTATAGTAATTTTTATGACATATTTTTTTCTCCGTGTAATTTCGAAAATTTACTATACAAAATCGTAAAACCCGACCAGACTTGAAATTCAATGGAATTTACTATACAATTTTGTAAAATTACAATGTAAGTATTCGAAATTTGATTACATGTATAATGAATTTTATTATATCTTTCTAATAAAATTTTTTCAAATTTATTTTTCTCTGTGTTCAAAAGGTCATTTACCTTTTGCCTTTTTTGATTCATTGATTTTTTTCATTGATTCATTTTGCCATTTCTAAAATAATACATTGTTACTAAATATAATGAATATATTACAGTTTTTAGTAAAAACCATTATAAGTTTTTTTCAATTTCTTGAATCTTAGTAGATCAATTTTTGAATATTAAAAAACTGATTCTTACAAAATCAAAAAACACTGATTCTTTTTTCTAATAAGAACAATGTTATATAGCTGCATATATGACGTATATATATGGTTACACGTATGTCATATAAATATTAATTTTTTTACAATAGGATGATAAATTGTAATATTTTAAAATTGAAAAAAAAACTGTTTAACTCTATCAGAATAGATATTTTGAAAAAAACAGAAAATGAAAAAAAAATAAAATAAAATGAGCTTTGAGATGAAGTAAATGGAGGATGTTGCAAACATATATATTGCTGCGCACAATTCGACTTTAATGGTGAAGGCCCGACGACGGTTTGTAAAAGTAACAACACATAAATAAAGAAGAACGGATACGTCGGGGCTCAACAGAGAGATGCACGGGGAAATTAACGTCAATGATAGTGGCGGTTCAACTTCAGTTAATGTTTTGGCCCGGCACAGGTGCAAAGCGTAGAGCCACGTTTGATGCGCCTCTTAGATTTCGCGAGATGAATGATGTGACCGGCGAGCGTGGCTTGATTATGCACAATGTACGGTCATGATCATATAAATTTGAAATGGTACGTGCGGCGACGTTCCGCATAACGGTACCGAATTCGCGATACTAATTCATTCAGCGATCCTCTTCTTGGTCGTAACGTTTCCTGGATGCGCGAGTAGAACAGTTATCAAAATATCAGAAACAGGTTGGCGGCTTTCGACCGCCGAGCAAATTGAACGTAATGACATTCGCGTCGTGTCTTACATACTGCCAATCACGCGTCTCACCGTAGAAATTAGAAACGCACGTCTGATGTTTGTTTTAATTAGATAACACTTTCTTATTTCTCGCTTTGCCCATTTCATAGTTCATCCGACAATTCCGATATCAATTAATTACAAAATTAACTACAAATTACTTGCCATTAAAAAAAGTCGCACCATTTTTATAACAACTGAATAACAAATCGATGTTTGATCAGGTAAAACGCGTATAAGCTCTGGCATTTGTGCTTTTTCTTTTCTTCGTCTTTTTTTAAATTCGGTACGAAACTTTCCATCGGTAATCATAATACGATTTTTAAAAGCCAGCGGGAGTATGATTTCCTGAAACGAAAAGTATATGTTTTTATTTTTATTTCCGATTGATTTTTATTTATAGAAGACGTTTATACATTTTTATCGCGCAGGATATATAAAAGTGACAATGATTTTCACACTAGAATAAACTTGTAGGAAGCGGCTCTGACAATCGATTTAAAAATAACGTCGCAGAATGTGAAGTCGCGTGCAATTATTCAGCAAAGTTTCCTGCCGGTACAATCTGAAACGTCTTAATTGTCAACTTACTATTTGTGACTCAACCGTGATGACTTTCAGGATCTTCTTTCTCCAATCTATATTTAACCATATGCTCTCTCCGGTCATGTCATCTTACTTACATATGTCTCACGTGCACGTATACAAACCAGTTTTGAGTTTGTACAATCAATAGCTTTGCAGCTTACCATACATTGTGCTATTCAGTAAATCGTTTTTATATTTATATTTGTGCATATAAATCAGACGTCCAAAAAGAGCAAACCGCGAACGATGAATGGTACGTGTCTGCAAAAGAACCAAAGTGACTCCAACAAAAAAGCCCTGACAAACAAAACCAAACGAGAAAAAAAAAAACGTCAAATAAAAAATGGCGCAAATAGAAACGCAAACAAACGCAATATAAATAAATGAAAAAAAAACAAAAAAACAATACAAAAAAGCAGGTACATTAAAAAGAGCTGATGTAGCAGCAGTGTAGCTTTGTTGTTACGAGCCATCGGTCAGAAAAATGTATGAAATATTGATTTAATTTCATCCCATCATTCTCAACCGCTCGGGTTGCGATTTTGTTTCAATTTCACGCTTGTACTTGCATTTTTACCGATCCCACGCGATTATGTTTCATAAAATCATAGACAATTTATCACGTCATTCCAATTAGTGCAATTCCTTATAGATTTTCATTTCCTCGCATGAGTTCGTTGCCTCCCCCCCCCCTCATCCGGCGATTTTTTGTGCCACCCTTAAGTATCCCGCGCGAACCGATCTTCCTCAGTCGATCTTTATATAACAATTTTCTCTAATCGTTTCCTTTATTAAAACGCTCTCTCAGTGACTTTTTTTCTTTCCTCCACCTCCGAAAGAAATTTTTCAACAGAGAAAACCGTCCTGAGTCTCGAAAGTCACATAAAAATACCTGTTTCACTTCGCACAGAAAAAAAAAAAACATAATAAAATAAAATTAAAAATACCGATACCAAATTATATCTCCAGGGCAGAGAGACAGTGAGGTTGAGCTCTCAATAGACATTGTAATTTCGTCTTTCTCGTATTTCCTGATTAGCCCAAGTTTGCAGCAGGCCAGATATTACCGGCGGACAATCGCGTATCATCTTTACGAGAATGCCAACTGGTAATTGCAGATGAGTTTCTACGTTGTATTTACACGCTGTGAGGTGCTCCCGGTCCGACGGAGACGCTCGGTCTCCGGAGCGGCGACGATCTGTGGCTTTTCGGAGAGGCCGGCACTGCGGTCGGATGACGTTTCATAACTGCGAAATAAAATGCAGATGTAGGCCATCGGGCAATTTCAGAACGAAATTGCACATAAGCCGCAGCGCAATTCGTGAGATTAGAACAACCGTCGAGGTTGTTTTTTTTTTTTTATTTTCAAAACTGGCGTCAAGTCAAGCGTGTGATCCCACCGTTTAAATTATTATCCGCGACATATCGCTCGGCTTTCAATATCGCTCGACGTGCTCCTCACGAGGGACTTTCCAATTCGCATAATAAAGCGTTTACGTAATGAAATTCGGTGACACGTATGCAACCCGCCTGTTCCGTATATTCGACGGTCGTGAATTAATCACCGTACTTTCGATTTTACCCCCCCCTCCCCCCACTCTTTTTATCTCGTCCTACTGTCTCCCCAACGGAGTTTCGCACAAAACTTTTTTTTTTGCAATTGCGCGTGACTGCAACCAACGAACTTTGTCAAATCGGTTAATTTATGTCGAGCGTTGATAAATTGCGGGACACGTGATGCAATCGATCGTTTTTGCGCAAAGTTGTTATTCATTAGTGAGGAAAAAAAGGGAGCTGACGATTTCGCGATGCGGAAAGTAGATTCCGCTTATCTTTCGCTGCACTGTCGCTTTCTTTGAACGGGGATTTAATCTGGAGCGCGAAATTTAATCTCAATTCAGGTAGAAAAACATATATGTAACACACACATAAAAACATATATGTAATACAATATATACCAACTTGAATGAAAACTTTTTACACGAAGAGGTTGACAAATTATGTTTCTGACATTTTTACTCAAAATTTACGTTTATTCACCATTTTTTAATAATCTATGTTACATGTAAGATTAAAAAGAATTATTTCTTGAAATTTCAATTCGTATTTTGTTGATTCGCTGCAACATGATAAACCAAACCCGAAAAAAGTTAAACAAAGGAAGTTGACAAATGGTTTTTAAAAATTTGTTTTGGAAAATTACATTCAAAACAGATTTTTATTTTAGGATTCTGAAGAATAACCACATAGGGTTAGGTGGGGTAAAAATGATCAAAAGAGGGGTAAAAGTGATCAGTCGAAACAAATAGACTATTTGTATAAATATATGTATGAATATAGAACTATTTGTTGGTATTTTTTTTTATTTTACATAACGTTCTCAATGAATTTTTGAATTGTTTATTTTTTTATTTTTTTATTTATTTGTTTATTTATTATATTATGGGCGAAATACAATTGTTTTGCAATTAAATGTTAATTGTGTAAACTGAGATAATCATTTTTACCTCGCCTGACCCTACACTGAGAAAAAAGTCAGAAAAAAATTTGTTTGAATCTAATAAATTTCTGTTAAATTAAATAAATTTATTAGATTCATCTTAAAAAAAAAATATTAGATTCAAATAAATTTTTTTCTTATAAGCATATATGATTTTATTTCGAATAATTTATACTACTTTTTGTTCAATCGTGATTTACCCACAAACAAACATATTTTCATTTTTATCTACAAGGTATAAGAACGTATGATTATGTATAACATTTCAATTTGCCATATATCTTCCATTGATAAAAACCGTTTTAATATCCATAAATCGATTATCTGATCCCCCCTTCCATATAAAATCTTCCGGAAACGCTTTTTGCACGATCTTCGTATTTCATGCAATTTTCCGATCAATGGTGCATTAAGCGATACTGAATTAACGGACCAAGATGTGTCTTCGATTTGTATACTGTAGTTCTACTGAATCAAATATAAATTCATCCGCACTTTTTACCTGATTGGACACGAAAAAATAGTTCGCCAGTGCAACTGGACGCTGACGTGGATTTACAGCCGGGAGGCCGAAATTTTTTTCAACTGCACCGATGCTTATCGCGCTAATTAAGTCAAGCGGCTATGATGATTAAACACGTGGAAATACTGTTATCGTCCTCGTTTTCTTCTTAGAACTAAAAATGCGCCCTCGTAATGAGCGAGATTATTCATTCTAATTTATTTCGTCCTAAGTGCTCTGAAACTTTTTTGTCCACTTTCAGGTCAAAAGGAATCGAATTGGTTTTCATATTTTTTCTCTCAAAAAACTGTTTTAGATAAGCAATCGTTTACAAATTTATCAAAGATAAAATTAAAAAAGTAAAGTTGAAAAAAAATAAAAGAGAAAATTTTGTTCTTAGACAAACAAATTTTGTCTCCATGTAGGAGTTCTTCTGAATTTACCTTAAAATTGCAATGTTTGTCTTGCACATAAAGCGGAGATAAAAATGCGACAAACGGTAATAAAGTGACAAGAAATATAAGCAGAGTTACGCGTCCTGCCTACGCTTGCAGGAAATCGCAACGGTGCGGCTAATAAAGATATCGAGGAGAGTACATAAGTTTGAGAAATTAAACTGCGAGAGGCCGGCGAGCTGCGGCAAACTTGTTTCTGTGCATTTAGTCGGCGCTCGTCCAATCGGGATGGATGCGTTTTGTAGTCTCAACGTGCATCCGCTGAATAATCCAGATCCGATTCGTAAGAAACAGTTAATACATATTACATCGGGTGCCTTTTATCCTACCACGCTGAATCCTCCTGTTTTTACAACACAATGAAAATGCATAATGCACGTGGGACAAATTTTCGCATTATTATTCATAGCGCGCAATTTCATTTTCAAACTGCGCGCCAAGAGGATCTTAACCAAAAACTTCATATTTTCATTCCCTGTTTTAATTGTAGATAAAAAACATTTCACGTCAAACCGAGTTCTTGGAACTTGAATTTCAATCTGAATTTGAAATTTGTGGTTTTTCTTTAAACTTGGGGGGAAAAAATTGGATCTCCTGATGGGTACATGAATCTTTCATTTTCACTCCGAAAGAAAGTTTTGTCAAAATAATTATGACCGGTTGGTATCGCTCATCTTTTGGGAAAATTTGTTAAGTGGGACATCGAATCAAGGTCTAGATTAAAATACTGGTAATGAGAATCCCAAGGTGATGCGTAACAAGTGGTAACACGAAACATTTCTCACGCGAGATAGAAAGCAAAGTGGGCTCGGTCAGTTTGCTCTCGCTGTCACCGATGATTAGTCACCTGGCTTTTCAAAATGATCGCATTCACTACAAATCGTGCTAATTATTCACGCCGCAAAATCGTCCCGTTTATTTTTATCCGTGTGATACAATGCCCAAGGTTGAAGACACGAGAAATAGCAGGTTTCCAACCGCAGTTGACATTTGCACTTTTTTTTCCTTGCAAAACGCACGCAGAGCTGTACAATAATATTAATTTTGCCGGTGTCATTTCAGACGTTGCCTTGAGTGCAAATCGACTTTCAATTATCAATTGAAATATAATGTATAACTTTACTCCCATCGTAGATTAGGTGCGAAAGGTCTATTAGCGATAAATTTATCGTGCCATTGAACCTTCGTGTTGATTCTTATTATGCGCCGTTTTACCCGAGTCCAAACCCTGCAGACAATAAGTCATGATGGATGACCATTATTTTCAACATTATTGACACAAGTTTCATACCCCGTTATTGACAATTACAAATTGAACCCTGTAACAAATGTGTTCCTCGAATAAGTTTCTTATAGTTACAGATAAAAGTTGATGAAACTAAAAATAAAAACTTTTAATAAATCACGAGGTTCTTATAGTAGAAATAAAAATAAATGTGACATCTTTTTGTACTTCATTTATACATCGAACGTATGTTTTTATGTGTTTTGATACAAAAACTAAATATTATATTGTGAAATTTAAATTTATCTTTATCATCTAAACCTCATCATTTCAAATATACGAACCTGTCGCGGTACATTTACTCTGTTCAGTAACTTATTGGAAGCAAAAAAAAGGGGGCTTCTCTAGATAATGATTATAATCATCAGAAAATGATTCTACAAGTCGGTTGGAAGAAAAAAATGCGTCTGCGAATTAAGATGCATCTTCTCCGTTCTAAGATCTTAACGTGCGGCAAACAATCGCACGGATTTCACGCTTCGAAAAGTACGCCCACTTAATATGTGCATGATCCTTCGGCGTCCTTTTTTCGTTCGCATCTTACGGTTGATCGTTCCGGTCAGCTTCCACTTAGCAGCCGGCCGGCGTCGTTCCGAGCCAGATAAATACGACGCTGAACTCACGTTCGGTCGGGACACTTGGGCGTCGCATTTCGTTCGAGTTTTCGATCGCGTGGGATATTAAATTCGCAAGAAAATCAATTCGAACGAATTTTCGCACGCGAGTCACGAGCGTCCTATTTTTGTCAAATCGCCCCCCCCCCCGAAAAAATATTGCACAATGCCGAGTGACAACTCCTTTTTATATCAGTCGGCGGTTGAGTCAAATAAATCAATCGGTGTGTCAGCGTTTGGTGATTTTTTTTTATTCCTTCGAACAATTATGTAAAGACGTGGCAATCGATACCCTCGGCCTGGCGATGCCATAATTCCGATAAAACGTCGGATTCCTAATTGATGAATTCGATTAAGCCTCGGCGTTCGCACGCGACTCCGCGCGCGGAATGCGGCGAAAGTTTTTCGATCCGATCGGCTCTGTACGTCCCGCGCTTAATCGATAAGGGAATATCGTCGCTCATAGAGCGGCGCCGAGATAAATTGTCTGCGCCCGGTTCGACCGCGCTCGATCTGACACAGACAATCGCGGTGTTGAACATGACGGATGTGCGAACATCCACGACACTTATTGCTCGTTGCTGAAGGAAACCGCCTTTTTTCGATTGTGCGACGAGATCAACATTCCTCACTTTCGTTTCAACGAAGAGACATCAGCTGTCATGCAAAAGTGCCAATTAAGATGAAAGAAAAAAAAAAATAGTAAATAAGTCTTCAAATTGAATCAATGATGTCTTCATTCGAGGCGAGATGAAAGGTTAGGTTTGTTTACAAAAAACGAGTCAGGATCTGGTGGCGATATAATCATTGTTTAGAAAAAAATAAATAAATAAATAAATATATCAGTAAGTATGTTCTAAAAACATTTTTGTGTTATGAAAACTATTTTTTGAATTTTCGACGGACCGTGACTCGTTTTTGTAAACAAAACTTAACCTTTCATACCGCTTGGAGATTGATAAAACAAAGCATGGTTAGATTTTGAACATTTAACTTTGATTATGACCTTTGGAAGTATCAGTTGCGTTTATCCAAACAAATCATTTTTCATTGATTTTCTATATGTTGTTGTAATTTGTATTGTGTTGATTTTTTTCCCAATGTTTTGATTATCTAAAGTTTTCTTTTCTTTCTGTTCCAGGTGAGTGACAACTAAAAATGTTCAGTCAACGATGGGTAATATTTCTAATGTTTCATTTCTTTATGGTCTGAAAAGTTAGTTTTATTTATAAATCCAGGTTAAGGTCAGAGTTCATCACAAACATTGTTTCCATAACACAAACTATATTCGTGAAATTTCAAAGAATGTCTTGATATTTTTGTTTTATGAAAACATTTGTTGCATCGTCTCCTAATCTAGACTCATTTTTGTAATGTTTACAAATACGATGACTGGATTCTCAAACAATTTCAACAGTATTTTTGAAAATATTGACTCCCCTTTTCGGAAATATAGTTTCCATCAAAATTGCAGATCTCTTGTGATTTTCCATCAGCCAGATATGGTCTGATGGTTCAAAATAGGAGGTGGTGGGGGGAACGTAGGAGTTTTTTTTACCGATATGGAAATCAATTGTTATGCACTGTCTGAATTGGCATTTGTGTGATTCTATTCCGCTGGCACAGCGGGAAGCACTCATGCAAGAAGAGCGCTAAATTGTAGGGCTTGAGGGTGCACTGTAGTGTGATGTTACATTAGTCCATAGATCACTCCACACATCGAGAGAGTGGGTGATGTGCGTGGTCCACTAACTCTATAACCTCGAGTGTGCCATGACTAATGCCCATTGCCACTCACTGTGTGTAACTTGTCTCAGCGATGTTAATTGGTGTTACGCGTTAATACGTTAATGTCAAAGAAAATCGATTGCTGGATTATAAACTAGGTGACGTTTGCAAATTGACAAGACGTGGAGTACCAAAAAAAAAATGCCTTTTTCCCTTCGTCTTTAATTTTTAAATGAACATTTATGTCGAAAACGCAGTCCCATTTTTCAGATTTCGACTAGTTCAAATATTCTGTAACATGTAAAATTTTACAAAAATAAAAAATTTTTTTTTCAATGTTTTTTTTTTTTTTAAGTAAAACTAAATGAAAAATAAAATAATTGTAATTTGACATGAAATAGAAAAAGAATAAGATTAGAAATAAGTTTTGTTGAATGTTAATTGATGAGGAATTGACTTCCTGGGTGTATAAATTATATGTTTTGATCGGTCGTGTTTTGGTGTACGGTTTGTTGTCATATGGAGTCACAAAAGAATAAAGTGTACAGCGAGGTTCATTGTACGTTTGTTAATGCTTAGAAGCCTCGTCTGGATCCCGTCTAGACATCATCGAGTACGTTTTCCGTAATCGCAAACGATGAATATTTATTTAGCATAACCGTTACGCTGGTATCGCGCGCCCATCGCTTTTTAAGTCACGAAAACATTCTTCGCGCCGAAAAAAGAAATGCGTCATTTAAATACGTTTGAATCATTAAACAAACAGCGTTCAGCGCCAGCCGATTCTCAATGCGAAAACTTTTGAATTAACATTCTCCTACCGGCTGAAACAAAACGGACAGAAAAGAAAAGGGGGGGGGGTGAAATTGATTGTCAGTGATTTTCATCGGTCTGAGAAACTTTTATATGAAGAAAAGAAAAACTCACAATTCATTTTCGAGGCGAAGGTTTTTTTTAACGATCCCCCCTTGTGATTATAGTAAAAGAACTCATTAGCGTGTTAAAACGTTTATACAAGCTTTTTGCACCGGCAGTCAGCTGCATGACGAGATGGATGTTAACATTCAAGATTTAACGAACTCGCGGGTCTGATGCATCTGCTGATGATTTTTGCACCGACGCTCTCCACACGTTTTCCATCCCATTATTGCAATTAATGAAATCATAGTTCACCGTTCAATTTCCGTGCGTGCGCCAATCCCAACAGCGGAGTATAACTTATCGGCCTGTTCATCGAGCGTGCTCTAACACGAACCGTATTCTTTTTTTTTGTTTTGCTTCAAATATCGATTTTTATGGGAACCAGACTACTGGAAATCGTTTCAACATTAGATAGGATTCATCGCAGATCACCGATTTGATCTCTCCGAGAGTTTCTGCTGCGAGTAATTATCCGTAAAACGTGTCCTTCTTAGCGGTACGTTGGCCAATACAATTCTAATAAGGGCTTGCAAAATTGGTCGGACACGCGTTTCAATTATGGAAATCCAGACTTAATTATATATCAGACGGGATGAATTTATTCACATCGTGATTATAAACGGCGGTATTACCTAATATAAATTGATTTCAAATCAAATCAATACCTTTGCGATTCCTCTGGCGATTATTCAAGCCTTTTTTTCTGTCCCTGTCCAACTGTTTGTATTACTCTTGACTTCGTCGATTAACCGTCATTTTCAATTCAAATCAACTGCCAATCCATTTTGTTGATAATCAAATTTAATTCAATAAAAATTGAATTCAATTTATTGAAAAGTGTATTATTCCGTCTTTCAATTGATGTATATATAGTTCAGTAGGTTTTTAAATTTCATTGATTTTTCAATAAACATTAGTTTACATTTTATGAAAAGCAGTTTTTTTAGAGTTCGTTACAAAGTGATTTATGGAAATATTTTCATTTATATAAATTTTCTTTCCATTTAGACACGTCGGTTAGCATAACGTTGCGAATGTAAACATGATGCCATTTATGAGGAGACGTATGAATCAGTCAAATTTATGTTCGAATGAATTTTCAATAATTTTAAGTACATACAGGAAGTGAAAATTCATTTCAAAATCAAGCGTCCACTTTTTTTTGCACAAACTATCTTTTTCATTAAAAATCAAATCCTCATTTTGTTTTTTTCAATAAATTCGTTTCCTCTTGGTCTTTTATTTTTTTTCCACTTAACAATTTTGACTTCAATTAAAGCGGGAAAACATAATGCTGCAACAAGTGTTCATTACGTCATCGCGAGGGCGATTGGTGTTTCCATGATTGCAGTTTGCGGTGAGACATTTTTTTCGCTATCGTTGAACCGAAACCTCAGACGGTTAAAGAAAAGGATCTGCGGTCGTTCATCTGACGTAAGATTCCGCGCAGTTTGGTTGATGGGTTTGACCGTTGCAGCGGGACCGGGATAAGGAAAAACGCGGAAGCTGCACAGTGGCCATGGTCATTGATTCGAACTTCCCATCACAGGCGGTACAAAAGAGCGGCGCTCATAAAAGCCGAGTCCCTCGAATGTGTCCTATAAATCATATTCAGATTCAGTTGTTGAGCTCATAAACCATCTAAGCAGGCGCTAAGTTAGCCGGCAAGGTGCACTCGCGTCAGTAATCCACTGTTTTCATACGCACTCCGCAGAATGCGAGGAATGTTGCACGGCAAAAATATATTCGTGGATTATTATGATGGATAGAAAAAATGCGCATTATCGCTGCAATCTGTGCTGAGAACTTGATGAGATATTGCAGTTTTCTTTATATTTCAGAGCCGTTGCGTTTAGCGATATAAAGCCATGAGTTATGCGCGTTACGTGGTTGTAATATTCGCCGAGTAAAGACTTTCGAATTTGTCGGCGAACATTATGTTACATCTGCTGCGAGACGTCTGCAAATATTGCTAATTATACTAAATTGTGTCGGGACGGGTTTTGTTTTTCGCAAGTCAATTATCCCGTCGACAGTTAGAATTTGATCCCCCCCCCCCACAACCCCTAGTCAGATTGCTTGATTTTTAATTAAAATTTTTTTCTACGGCTGCGATGGAAGTCGCCTAATAAAGTCAAACGGTACGTTCTTTTGTTTTGTTTTCAGTTGATTGGATGCGACCTTGGGGAAAAAATTGTTAACGAGCAAAGTTGATTTGAAAAGGTTTGATGAAAAATTTTCTGTCAAAAATGAATGGGAATTGCGATGGTGTCAAAATTGATCGTGTCAGCTGTTTTTGAAAGATTGCTTTCGTCCTCGATATTATATTACGAAACGGCGAAGACAATTAATTGTAATCAAGCACATTGCGTTAAGTTTTCATATAAGTCGGTAAGACGATATGCTCACCGTCGTGACGATTCGGAGAACGACATAAAGGCGAAGGTCTTGCGGTGCACAATTAAAAATATTCTCTTCCCCTTTTTGAAACTTCATTATATATTTTTAATTCGTTATCTGATGGTTTATTATTAATTTTATGATTTATTTTATAGTTCCTAGAATTCAATGCATTTTTATGTTCTAATTTTCAATTATAATTTTATTCCATTATTTTAATATTTTGTCTCACAATTAGAATGCCTTCAAATTAAAAAAAGAATGTAATAAGATAAGAATAATTGGATGACGTCGTTTTTTTTAAGACGTAATAAAATGTGACAAAAACATAAGCGTGCATGACTTAGCCAGCATCGATTTAAATGTATCGTATAGATAGCAGAAGGAAATCGATAAATCTTAAGCGAGTAATCTTATCGAATATTTCGATCGCCATCCGATTCCCCAGGACGTAGCCGGGCATTGTAATGAGTCATAAATAATTACGATTTCTTCCTCACTTTTGACACAAAGCTATCGATACCACTCCGACTGGTATAAGTGGCTGAGTGCAAACATGCAAAGGCAGATGATATCTTCAGGACGAACCTATCGTCGATTTGAAGATTTAAAGACTAACGATGGCTTAAATTATTACGATTTTGTTTGTCCATTTTCGATACCCTTCAGAGTATCGCTACCTTTCTCGTTGATAGCTGCAGAGTTAATAAACTCGGGACAAATATCATTATATGCGGACGCGATATAGTGTTATCAAATCGGGTAATAAGGAAAGTTTATGTCACTTTTCTGCATTTATAATATCGTTATGAGTTGAATATCATATTAAAAGTGTCAGCTGTAATCTTGACCAGGAAATTTCATTAAATCATATCATTATATTCCTATCATCAAGTTATTCATAGGAAACTCATACTCTTTTCACTTTTTTTTCCACCTAAAAAAAAAAAAAAAATTGCCATTGCACTTTTTAACATCGCGCACAAAACAGTATACAAAAATAGATATGATACAAAAATGAAAGATGAAAATGTGTTCTTTTTCATAAATTCTTTCATTACACAATTTGTGATCTCTGATTTACAATGGCACTATGAAATATAATACAAAATAAAATTCATTTTCAAATGAAAATAATACCAATGAAGAATATAAAAATAAATACTTTTCTCAATAACTAGTGGGTTTAAACAGTTTCCAAAGAAAAGGTAACGACTATTATTAGGTGTGAAAAGCACGCGATGTTGTTCTGAAATTGAACCAATCATTATAATAATTTGATCGTCACTTTTTCAGCATTGACATCGCTTTTCTGTTTGCCATCAATTTGAAATTGATGGAAGAGCCAATTTTTCCGGGGTTGTCGACCCGTGTAGACTCCTTTTGAATTGCTTCACGAGTGTGTGATCTCGATTCACACGTACACGCAGAACCCACGCGATGCTCGTGCTTGATATTGAATGTTAGCATTCGGAACGAACCAAGGGACTGGGTTTCGCACTCGGTGGTGGTCAAGGGCAGGTGCATCCTCGCACGACGGCGCCGGCTGGTGCATTAGCATCGTATCAACGGACCGCTAGAGCAGCACACACAACCTGTGTGCTTGTGTGGTGTGGTAGCACACGCAGCTTGGCTGTTTCGTGTGGTGCACTTGCACGATTGCTAAAGAAATGCGTTCATGTGTGTCAAGTTAAAAGTAACAGTCGGGCTGATGCCATGTTAGCAACGCAACTATCATGAACTATTACGTAATAGTTACGAAGAATTGAGCAAATTTATTGACTGGAATAGAATCGGAACAGCGTCTCTGGAAGCACCCGGAGGGAACGCTCGCAGCCACCTCGTTGTTATTTCTAAGTACAAAAGGAGGAATCAAATAGCAGAGTTATGTTCACGTCCGAACGGATCTCACAAATTTTGCTTGTCGCGAAATTGTTTTCAAATCAATTCCCCCAGCATCCGAAACAGTTTTTCAATTGCAATACAATTTGTACAATGGCATCGTATGAAATTTCTGGATGAATTGCGAAAAAGTGATTTGATAATCGAGCGGGCATTTCTTTTTTTTCACTCGTGTCGCTATGCTGGCCGTTTCTTTGAACCGTGTAATTGTATTTTAACTGTTATGTTTTTGCAGAAATTTGCTAAAACGATTAGAACCATTTTAGTCCAGTCGTTCGAGTCAAGAATGGGCTTGCAGAAAATGATTCTAAACCAATTAATTCGTATGACCAATTAGCCGTTGAATCCGAACGAAGAAAAACTTCACCATGCCAACGGGGAACCGCGCTCTTTGAATTCTGATTCGCCTCTCCCTGTTGCAATCAAATCAGATTCACTCCAGATATATGACAAAAAAATTCTTACTTTTTTCTGCTCATCAAAACGCCGAACAGGTGATATTTCATTTCACTTTTGTATTATGTTCTCTACTGGCTTTGATAATGACTGTTATTGAACGTGAAAGTTGTTTTGGGTTCGACGAAAAGATTTTTTATAGTGACATAATTCTCCATTGTTATGATTGTGACTCTGAAAAAAAAGTTTGTAAATTAATTATACTTGATTGACTCTGCAAAAACACGCGTCTCAAATTGAGTTTGATTTTGTAATTTTAATTCGTTTTTAAAAAAAACTTGTCAATTCGAAAAAGTTTTATCCTTGATTTTAAATGATCGAACGTCTCAAATTTTGACACTAGAGATATTTTGAAGTCATTTTTGTTAACTGAAGACACTTCTTGGGTTATACCAATAGACCATATTTTTAACCTGATTATGAAATTAAACTCATTGCAAAGTGTAAAACGCTGTTAAGAATATAAAATTGGAAAAAACGTTATCAACATCCTGCAAAGGTGTTTAAACAATTTTAAAGAAACCTCATAAGGGTATCACTGACGTAGATACTCAAAGCTAGTTATCAAATTGATTCTTACGAAACTATTCAATATTCACAGTTTATGAAGATGCCATAAAATATAATTGCCAACTAACGTTGTATGGCTGACTGAACGGAATCCTTCCGATACTGATATTCTTGTGTACCAGAATCACACGGTAACTTTGTAATTAACCAATAAAGCTTCTGAATTATGACGTCAAGGGTATTGCAACATTTGTTTGACTTGCAAACGTTGTAATAAATTGTTCGCAATGAAAAGAAATTAATTTGTACGAAAAAAAAACAAAAAAAAAACAAACAAATACATGAACAGAGTTATTAAAAAGTAATTCTTTTTGGTCTATGGGAGAAGGAAATGGGATTTTATTGTAGAAAACAAATCAGAGTTTTAATGTTTCGTGATATTGCAGTTACATAAATAAATAAATTAAAACTATTTGCACAAATCCAACTGGACGGACAATTTTTCAACTTTTTTATTTGTATAATTTTTATTAGTTTACCTTAAAAATATAAAGATTTAACATTTTCAAGTAAAAAAGATGGAAACATAAAAGTTTGTTAAAAATTACATTTTACAATTAACATTTAACATTTCAATGATTTATTATGTGAATATTGAAAAAAAATATTCATAGATTTAAAATTGATAGTGCTTTTGCTCCGTTCATAAAATTAGATATATTAATATCGATTACCATTATAGTAATAAAACAAACGTTGCAACATTGCGAAATTCATACTTAAAGGGTTTCGAAAAATTCGCCTTCATACATTTTCCTAATCTGTTCTGTGCCTTTCTATCATCCAAAATAATTATGTTCCCAAACCACATAATTAAAACTCATTTCATTAGAATACATTTCGCATTATCTCACGTCTGCAATTTCTTTCATTCCACATAATTAACCGCGGAGCATTAATTTTTCATAGAAACAAAAACAGTGTTTTCAAAAAAATCATTTGTGATTGTCGGGTGCACGCAACACGTGTACCACACCTGGAAAGTGGTTCGTCGTTTAATCAACGTTCGATCGAAAATTAAATTTCGTGTCGCAATTAAAAGAGTCTAATAATTTGCTCGCAGTCAGTATAAATCATATTAAAATTATGCTCGTTTCAGTCATCGCCCAGGCGGCTTACAATCTGCCATCATTACTATCAAGATGGTCCTTAAAAAAAATCAGAGTCACGCGATCGATAGACCTCTCGCTGCATCTTGATAATCATAAATATGTATCTCAAAGAAAAAGAAACCATAAAAAAATTTAAAAAGGAATTTTTTTTTTCCACCGCGATTATGAAATGAGAGAATCAGTGGAAGTTGTCGTTTTAGATCCGCGCCCACGTGTGCGAAGCGACATTCCTGGCTAAAACTTCGCACGAAGGCTCCACGTCAGGTGCGATTCATTAACAGGAAGTCCCCGGCGGATCAACGTCCTGCTCATTCGCAAGACTCGAAAACACGTTTCCCTTTTCCACGTACGCCGTTTCGTAAAAGCGCGTGATCCAGTCCGTTTTCGTTTTGTCTCCAAGGCGCATAGTGTTTTTCTTTTCGCGACGCCTATAGTTTGACGCGAATAAATACAAAATTCAAGGCGCTCTATGACACAGTCATTTGACGCACTTAAAAAAATGTGATATGAAAATTTAGTATGTTCTATGGTAGTTTGGGAATTTTTGACGGAAACGTAATAATTTTACTATGTTTCAGTTTAATTTTAGTCGTAAAAGTAATTAGTTTTCCTTCTAAACATAGTAAAATTATTACTTTCCTGTCAAAAATTCCCAAACTACCATAGAACATACTAAATTTTCATATCAAATTTGCATACCACATTTTTCTAAGTGCGCTTCTATTCTATAGTCTATTTTCTTTCTACTTTCTATTTTTTTGTATTGATATTTTTATTCTGTCAAGTTAAGTATTTTGTCTAAAATCTTTTTTTTTTCATTTTCGTATTGATATTTTTTTTTCTGATGTTGAAAAATTGGTTATCAAATACTGTATGTCTTGGATGAGCAATACCTTTTTTTTCATATATAAATTAAACTTTCTGTTTTTCTTTTTCGTAATGATATTTTTTGTATTCTTTTGTATTTGATATTAAAATTTTTTCTAACTTGGATATTCAATTTAATGGTGTTATTTGACAAAATAGTTAAAATTACGAAATAAAAAAAATCAATACAAAAAGGGAGTATTGAAGATTTGAATGTTTGACAGCGTTTTGAACTTGACGTTTTTGCGTCAAACTATACACTGAGAAAAAAAATTCTATGAAATATTATCATTAATAGATGAAAATTTACTGAATTATACAGTATATGGGGGACAAATCTAAAATTCGTAAAGTATATAAAGTATATAAGTATATAAAATTACTAAAATATGATCATTCATGTTCATGTTCATTCATCAAAATTTGCTTTAAACTTTAATATTTTTTCCCGAATTTTAGATTTGTCTCCCATATACTGTACAGTACAGTAAATTTTGATAGAATTTTTTTCTCCGTATACACGAACGCGTAAACGCGCGCGTCGTTCAAAGAAAAAAAAAACACTATGATCCTTTAAATGGCTGTGATCGATCCCCGATTGCAAATCGACGATCGTTAACGCGAATGAATTAATACTTCTGCTAATTGATCCAATTATCGCTGTTCCAAGATCGCTGTGGGAAAAACACACCGAGGGGTTAATATCTCGACGCGAGTGCATTATCGTTAACCTCGCCCGGACGTTCACAAATTATTTTTAACGAGCTGCTATAGGATTCCGCAATTTGTCGAAATTTACATCGAGTAAATTTCGGTCATATATTGAGCCGTTATCTATCCGCGGCTATTTCGTTTCCCATTTAACTCCAGGCCTTTCATTTTTTATGTACTCTCGGCGGTGATTACCGTTTGTGGCAGTCCATTGACTGTTCATTCGAGCTAATCGCCAACAGCTGATTAATAAATATTTACAAACTACTTCGCAAAATCAACAACCATGTTTTTCGCTCAACTCGTCACGAACTGATAACAAACGTTAAATTAAACGTCCTTTTCCATTCAAAATGTTTGTCGCAACGCACGCAAACAAAAATAAAATTGCAATTCGGTGTACCATTTGCAAAAATGCAACTTTTGCAAATTTGGTCAATTTGTTTGTTTTTTTTTTTTTACATTTCAAAAACTCGTTTGCATTAATTGGACATTAGTTATTTAGATTATTGGTTGATTTATCAACACCTTCGGGCGTAAATCAACATTTTAAATTTGTTGAAGGATACGATTGATTGATCATCGGGATTTTCTCTCAGATCATTAAGGACGCGCAATCATCAGCGACGCATTCTTTCAAGTGGTTTTGCATAGGGAGGAACATAATTTATGAATTATACGTCCACACGTCTGACATTCTTGGCACACACCACTTGGCGCAGTTGTTCCAAGTCGTGTCGAAGCTCCGTGCCATGCGTGCATGGAAAATTAAAAAATACGAGATTGACTTTAAGACTCTCCTGTGGGCTATCAGGCTGTGCATTGTGTGGCGAGGTGAGAAACGCCCGCGAGGCGCATCTCCCGATGGAAATACTTCGATAACATTGTTTCGTTTCGTTTTTTTTTTTTTGGTTTCCAATCTTTAGTCTCATTATGGCAAGGCGAGTATTAACATAACGTTCGAGATTGTCGCGAAAGTCACCAATGTGCTACGAAGATGCATAATCTTTTTGCGAATGCTTTTAACATTTATGAAGTTGGAGCACAATTTTGTTCGAGTATACTGTTGGACGAAATCAATTCAACGATTTTTGTGATACCAAAACAATTTGTCCCAGGTTATGGTTTTTCCTCTTTGTGGTAATGTTTTTTTTCCGTGAGATCTCCTGGCTTGAAATTCTCTGTGAAAATGAAACAAAAAATTATTTGATTATAATATATTAATCACTGCGTTATCTCAAAAAATTAATTGATAAAAATTTTTGTCTGAAAAAGAAAACTAGACTATAAGGTTGCACAACGACATGCACCTATCTCTGATTAAGATTAAAATGTATGAGCAAAATTGCGCATATCAAATTGTGTCGCAGCCCGATCGTGGGTAAATGTTTTGCATATTGAAAAATTGAAAATGCAAATGGAAGTGCACGTTTTGGTCTAATTTTTAAATCTGCCTGGAATTTGACGACAACAAAAATTTTAGAAATGTCGCGAATAAGTTTTTGTCGGACAAAAAAAGAACGTACAATTTTTTCTGATAAAACGTGTTTTATAGTTTAATGAAATTATCACATCAACAAGCCAATTATTCGAAAAATTGCACGGTCGGATTTTTCAAATCTAGGGAAAACGAATTTTCATACCATCTTTGGCAAGTTGATTACACAAATTCAGTAGTTGGAATTCACTTGTTTCTTGATTTTGTAATATATAAAAATGAAGCCAACGAGCCTTGGTGGACTCTGTTCACGCACTGTATTGCATTAATTTTGAAAACAATTTTCGTGGAATTTCCTCCATTTACTTTCAAACCCCAAACGATCGAGGAACGAAGTCATTTGCAGAAGCATACAAAGCCGAAGGAAATTAGTGCACTAATATAATCACTTAAAATCAATTACAAGCATCCTTTTTCTGCAATAAAACTAATGGAAATCTTTTTGCCTTTGTTTTAGGAGCGGACGGCCTTCACGTGGGTTTTTCGACTGATTTATGTGATATCATTATTCAGTGACGTTTTGTCAGAACCAAGTAAGTTCAATCAAATTTTTCTGTAAGAAACAATCAATTCTAATATTTCAAACCACTTTGAAAAAATACATTTTCCTTCAGAATAATTTTTTTTTCGATTGAGAAATCAATTTTTTTAAAGAAATTTGTTTTTGTCTCAACCAAAAAATTATTTTTATAAATTACAAATTGATTCTCAAATGAAAAAAATGAAATTCATAAAATAGAAAAATTAAAGTATAATTTCAC
>JAAMPD010001290.1:31660-42360 GCA_025266255.1 Trissolcus basalis | reverse complement strand
GTAGTCTGGGAATCGAACTCTCGCCCCCGAAGTAGTAGTCTGCGTCTCTGTCCCTGCTCTATTGAACGTGTTGAATTTAGCTATCAAAATGAACCACACGCTTATCGACAATTTAAGTTAGTTTAGAATAACATAATAATGAATATATTTAAATATTTCATACTTCTATGATAATGTAATTATATTATTATTATTCATATTCATAAAAATCTATATTTTTTGAATTTATAAAATTTATTAATTTTGTTTAAAAATTGATTTGATGTACTGAACTTTGAAATAAGTTATTAATTTATAACAATACTTTGAAATTTAAATTAATGAAAATAAATATTTATGTGTCAACGTAATAATTGCTTCCATTTTTTATTGAAATTTATAAAAACATAAATTCTGTTTTACAGAAATGTAACTTCTACATTGTCTCAAATAATTTATTACACCGTTAGAAAAGAATGTTGAGTTAATGTTGGTAGGACCAAAGTTGGTTCTACGTTAACTCCTCACGCAGTCTACAGACGTTGGTTCTACGTTAGCTCAACATTGCTAATAACTGACTGCCAACGTTAACTTGCCAGCATTAATCTGACCTTGTATACAAATCTGATCCGACGTTGGTTCAACGTTGGCTCCATACGCAGTTTACCGACGTTGGTTCTACGTTATCCCAACACTGGCTGCCAACGTAAACTCACCAACGTTGATCCAACCTCGTATATACAAACAATCCGACGTTGGTTCAACGTAGTCTCCCAACGACGTTCATCGACGTTGACCCAACGTCGGAACAATTGTAAAGTCGTTCAAATGTTGGCTGTTTCTGCCTGGGCAGGTGGCGATCCTGAGACCTGGACGGTCGTGCGGCTTGAGTTGAGGGGAGTTCACTACCGGGTTATCGCCGTTCCGTGGCGAAGGGGCAGGTGGGCCGAGGCCGCCTCGTCACAATATTATT
Organism: Trissolcus basalis; assembly: GCA_025266255.1. Classification (NCBI taxonomy): domain Eukaryota; kingdom Metazoa; phylum Arthropoda; class Insecta; order Hymenoptera; family Scelionidae; genus Trissolcus; species Trissolcus basalis. The sequence goes on along the minus strand of JAAMPD010001290.1, from coordinate 41,408 downwards.
CACGTTGGTTCTCTAACAATTTCAGAATTATAAAAGACTAGCTAAAAATGCGTGCTTCGCACGCATATTTGCGTCGCTGCACTATTAAATGCAGGATAACGTCACTACAAAATCAAATTCAAAAACAATAAGTGGACAATTGTTTTGATTTCCACAATTTTTACTTTGATATGAAAACGAGAATATGTTTGTGTTTGTGAGTATCAAAATTGAAAAAAAGTCATTCAAAAATACAATCGAAACAATATCACCTTGGAATAATCAAAAATTCATTGCACGATTCAATTTTCATTATCATTTGGCATAATTTTTATATTACATTAGAACTATCACGGGTTTTTTTATATACTATTATAGTAAAGATGGTTAAGATTGATCTTAAAATTTTTGAGTCTTGTCTTTGTTATTCATAATGTTTCGACGTAACAAAAAAAATTATTATTTCCATGTCTAGTCTAACAAAATATATGCACTTGGATAAAAATTTTTTTAGTCCAGGATTTTTGAAGATTTTGTTAAAAAATTAACGTAAATTTGAATGTTTTTAATAAGTTTTATTATTTATCGAATCAGAAAGTATTAATTTTCCCAATTGATGTTAAATGCAGTATTTTAATCGAACATAATTCATTAAATCACGGCAGAAAATTCATCGCCGAAGAAAGTTGAAATGTAGTATTTTTGAAATTTTTTCAAAAAAGGCTTCTCAAATCGAATTTTAAAGTAGCCTATTTTGATTCTGTAATGCTAAAGAATAACCATGTATAATTTAATTTTGAAAAGTTTTTATCGTTTAGTTTTAGAGTTTTTGCTGACAAACAAACAAACAAACAAATGAACAAACAAACATATTTTCATTTTTATATATTAGTAAGGATAAGGATTATAGTAAAGATAGTTAAGATTTATCTTCAAATATTTTAGTATTGTATCCGTCTTCGTCATTCATAACGTTCTGACGTAACGAAAAATAATTTTATTTCCATGTCAAGTATAACAAAATAAATCAATTTGGATGGAAATTTTTTCAGTCGAGGATTTAAGAAAGTTTTGTTCAAAAATTAACGTAAATTTAAATTTTCTAAATATGTTATATTATTTATACATTCAAAGAGTATCAATTCTCCCAATCCATGTTGAATTCAGTATTTTATCTAAACATAATCCATCAAAACACGGAAAAAATTTTTTCGCTGAAGAAAGTTGGAATTTAATTTTTTTGAAATTTTTTCAGAAAACACTATCCAAATCAAATTTATCAGTAGCTTATTTCTATTTTGTGATGCTAAAGAATAACCATGTATAATTTCATTCCATATATATATTGTTTAGATTAAAAATTTTTCGCTAACAAACGAACAAATAAACAAACAAGCATATTTTATTTTATTATTCATTTATTTACGTATCTACAGTCTTCTTATATATTAACATAATTTTATTTTGTGTTTAGTTTTTTTGTTCCTATTTTCCAACAACAGATTGCAACAAAAATGTTTTTTATTCCAGCCAAAATATTCTTTTGTGATATACCAAGGTCACTACAAAGCCAAAATTTTAGAATATATTATCGAAAAATAATCAGACGAAGAGTAACTAAATTGTGTGAGAGAGAAGAATGAGTTATGTGAAATTTTACCTTAAGAAGAGAAAAACGTGTAACCGCCTGATGAAATTATAATTTTGAGAATTTTCCTTGAGTTTAAACCATAGTATATTGATGCCTGCGATTGGAGGATGTTAAATGTATCTTCGCAAATGGTAAGAAAATTTTCATCAAAAAATGTGCACAATACTTCAGTGTGATGAACAGATAATTTTAGTACATTTATTTCAAGAGGTAAAATTTCGGGCATGATGAAACCCTCAATTTCTGAGAAAAAACCAGATACTAAAATTCTTTTGTTAGTTTACAATGGAATGTAGTTAATTTTTCTCCAAAACTATTGAAAATAACTTTTCAAATGAAACTGTAACACTGATTTCAAAAATATGTGAAATTTCTATGAAAAAATTCAGTTTAATCTACAAAAACAAAAACAGTTACAATATATTTTTTCCTTAATCGTTGGTTGATCAACTAAAGTTTTTAGAAAAAAGAAATTAATCTGAATAATAGTTTCTCGGTAACTATGTCCGCAAATATAAAAAGTCTCGTTTTCAGAAAAATGCGATCAAAGTTTGATAATAGAAATATCGCAGTCTGTTGTACTAATAGTGTACGAAAAGCCTACTTTTTGTCATACATCTAAATGCATGTTTCCGAGTCTTTCGCAAATCTCTTATCAACTGATGTGTTGAATATAAACAATAAAAAAAAACAAGTGTTACTGTAAGCGGCACGCTGATATCCCAGTGCTCGCTTCTAGTTTAATCAGTCATAACTTATTATGTTGAATATCAATACGATAATATGGTTCAACATTCTTGGATGGTAAACTATCGATTTGAATAATAAAATAATGTGCAATATTTCCTGGTGGAGCGTCTCACCAATTCACCAATAAACCGTTTATGATTGATATTATTCATTTTTATTTATTTTCCGTGATCCTTTTCCAAGGTCAGGGCAACCCCTATAAAAAGCTGCCCTATCAGTCCTTTTATTTAGTTATTATTTATCTCGCGCCTGGTTATCGTGCAACTCGGACGTCGCATAAACTTTGATTCGTTTTTTGTGGTGAAAAGTTCTCGATTTGATTTGTTGGTTGCTTCTGCGTTCGTTTTCTCTGCTGGCTTGATTTTTGCATCGAATCATCGTCCGCAACGAGCTGTTCCTGAAGAATCACCGAGTGAGACCATTCCGATTCTTATTTGCAATCATTTTGTTCAATTTATTTATTCTACATTTTTGTAACTAATTTTAATTTATTGCATAATCGAGAAATTAACTTAAGGCAAACGCGACATTTTCATTATTAACTTTGTTAAATGAGTTGTATCTCAAAATAGGACAGGAGTTGTATCTCCACTCAATTAAGAATTGTACATCTCAATTTGAGTTTAAATGTCCAAAAGGAGCGTCTCTTTAAATTCCTTTTCTTATTTCAATTAATTCAAATCTGCGGTGTTTATTGCCCGCATTCGTTAATTGATTGTTTTTGAAACTCAATTGATGATTGTTTTGTTTATTTGATTTGAATATATAATTTTAACGGTAAATTTCGAATGCATTTTCGAGCGAATTCAAATTAAAAATAGTCAAGGGTTAAGTTTGTTTTGCTCAACTTGTTTTTTTATTGCGAATATTGTGCCTAATACAGCGATTTATTTGAAGTTAATTTCGAGTTTGATTTCTTCGATTTCTTATCTTTGCATTTTCTCATAAACGCATCAACTAATTCATTAATTCATTGGCTCCGTTATTTGTTATTTGCCAATTGAACTTTAGAGAATTGTTTGTTTGCATTACAGTAAATTAAAGCCTCATAATCATCGATTTATAATAGGCATTTAATTCTGTTACTTTAATTCGATGCAATACCGAAATTAAAATAGTAAAGGGTTGTGTTTATTTTGAACCAACTTTATCGCTGTATTAGGTCAATACTTTAGCATCGACGCGGTCAAAATTTAATCGGCAGCGTCTGCCTTATTATCAAACATTTTTATTCTCGGGTTCGTTTCAAACGTTCGTATTGAAACGAACTTTAGATTTTGCCTTCTCAACTGTGATTCTTGTGCCTGGCGACGTCGGTAACGACGCTCACTTCTCCACCGTCTGAGCTCGGATTAAATAAGAAATTTTTCTTTTTAATTCGCTGCACACAATTTGTGCCCTGATTATTACGATCTCGCACAAATAACATTGATGTTTTATTTTTTGTCGCACGTGTTTCTTTCCCTAAATTTATATTCATATTCATTATTTTCCTCATTTGAAAAAAATATATTTTTTTTTCCAATATTGATTTTTCTCGTAAAGATAGATATATTTAATAAGCCATAAATTCATTTATCTATCTATCCATCTATTTATATATGGATGATTTGTGATCCATCATCAAGAAAAATCTCATCAAACGTATATCAAAATCAATGAAATCACTACAAGATTTGTAGGTGAAGTCGTTTATGTAAATAAAATTTAATTTTATTCACAAAAATGGATACATTTTTTTGATCATTTTGAGACAACCTCCACGTAATACTCTAATATCAGGAGACACGGTAGTGTCTCTGGCCGAGTGCGAAAAAAAATGAGTGGCACTACTACAGTATATACTTTTCCGGAGACAACGAAATGCGATTTTCAGCCTATCAAAACTAGTATAAGGAACATTTTGAGCAGGTACATGATGTGCTGTCTAGAATCGTGCCGCGGAACTAACGAAAAAAAAACCGTCGTATTTTCGGTTTTTTAAAGAAGTTATGAGAGGTTTGAAATCGTCTTTTTCGATAAATGTGTGGTCTACGCACAGTTAAATAGAAACAAAGCGTGACGTCATCAATAAAATTGATATCAATACGTTGATAACGTCATTAATGATAGTTATAAGTGTTCACACCTGCGCTGTCATACTTGCGCAGCGACACCTAGGCAGTGACACTTGCACACCTTCACGGACGAAAATATATCCGCCATAATATATTCTATTTTATTATACTTATTGCTGCTTTTTATGAATTTTTTATATACAAATATATTTCATATTTTATAAATTTATATAATGAAATTAAAAAAAAAATTTTTAATTAAATAGTATACTTATTTTCTACACAAAAAATAAATTTTGTTCATATTTTGAAAATATGAATTTCGATCATGATGATTATCCATTCATCTCTGCAACTATCATTCGAGGAACTGTGAGTGCCTAAATCCATATCATATAATGAATAAATATCATGAATATAATATTAATATATCATATATGAATATAATAATATCATGAATAAAAAATCTTTTCTATTGGACTGATTATTGGTGTTGATATCAAGTTATATGTTTTAATGAAAGCTCTATAAAAATAAAAATGTTTCGTTGAACACTTTCATTTTCATTATCATCAATAATTCGGTTTTTACGATTTATAGGAATCAATTTAGAATTCGTACTTGACCACAGTCAATTTTTGTATCACAGAATTATATGTTGTGACAAGTGTCACTTTTAAAATTCTAATTTCTGTTCTGAATTTAGGAGTTACGTTTCATTTTGACCCCGTGGTGCCGGTAGTGGTAGCCCACACTAGTGCCAATCCGCGGAGCTTCTTCCACCGCTGTGGAAGGGCACCAGTTCGTCCCGAATCGTGAAGTAGAGCAGACCCTTGCGGAGGATCAACCGGTGCCATCTTGCACCAAGGCAAGTATCTTACCCTGACCTGTTAAAGTAAGTGCCACTCGCCCTTTCTCTCTCATTCGCCCTGACTTAATTCTTGTTAAAACATATGTTTAGATTTTTTTGAATACCATTAATATAGCTCTTGTCGCCCTCAGTGCATTTTGCCAAGGAGATTGTTGTTCTCTGCGGTGATAACCACCGCAGGCAACACCGAAGAGAACAATAATTAAACGATTGTTATTATTTAACTTTGAGTCTGGTTCCCTTATATTCCACGAATTCCCAATTTCACGTAATCAATTCATTTTGTACCCTGTTTAACGTCGAAACCTGCTTAGATTATGAGATATTTTACAAATGATAATACAAACTAGTGCACGGTTGCCTTCCCAGGTCCCGGCGATCACGCCTGGGACGCACCGTGTTAAAATGTTTCGAGGTTTAGGAACATTTTCGTCTCATACTCGGCCGTACTTTTCAGTGTTACTGAATTTATTTCAATTGAATTATTTCAATAAATATTTTTCATTGAAATCATATAATGTCGAAATGACGTGAGATTCCGCGTTATAGTTCACATAGAATCTTACGCAAATTTTTAGCCGATTTTGTTTACAATATCTTCCATGAGTTATCACGTAAAATATTGGATGCAATTATTTCTCGCCGAACAAACTATATTAAAAAGAATTTGACTGAATCTTCAACTTGGCTTGTTCTGCATGCAAAGCAATATATGCACTAAACTCATGGTTTCATTACAGTTGAAAAAGCTACATGCAGGTGTGGGTAACATAGATATGTCTCATCAGACGTCTATTTCTATAAGAAGTGATAGATATGTATTTTAACTCAAAAAGCATACTTTTGATAAAAATTTTATATCAATCTTCGAAAAACCTCTGATTATCTGAGTCTAATTATTAATAATCGTTTTAACTCAACAAATTTTTCAGATGGAAATGCTTGCACGAGATATAATTTACCTAATTATTGTATGAAATGTTGAAATCAAGTCACAGTGAAATTTTGAGTAGAGTTTAATTTATATCAATCAACTATATATCGTTTTCACTTAAACAAACATAATATTTTCATATAAATTGCAGAATATACATTTTATGTTTTATTTGACATACGTTTAATACTGTATTGAAATTTGTGCAGGGCGTAGTTTATGAATATTTATATTATTTAACAAAAGTAATCTTATGACGTTTTAAGAAAGTATTTTTTGTTCGAATAGGAATTTCTTACAGATATGATACACATCTGGATTGTCACACATAGGCTTTCCACGGACATCTACGTCAGGTCCTATAATCAAATTAATTATTATAAAAGTCTGATAATCATGGAATAGTTATAATAATAATACTAACAATTATTGAATAGTAAATTGTGTATCAATTATTAACATGAGGTCTAATTAGACCTCGTTCAAACTATGTTTCAAAAAAAAGTGTACTAAAAGTACAGAATTTATACCGATCAACTGCTTTTATTTTCCATCAAATTATGTTATTTTCGAATTATAAAAAGTGAAGCTCCCTGATAATAAAGTCTAAAAAATCATATATGTGCACGCACATTGATCTATTGATTTAAGGGGACTCGCCACGAAAAAATGACAAAATTAAAAAAAAACTTTTTTTTGAGTTTTCGGATACCTTAAGGTGTTTTCTTTTATGTGATGTTTCTATTTAGAGCTAAATTGGCAGACTGATGAATTAAAATAATATTAAAAATAAGAGTAACTCTTTAAATTGCTTTTTTCTCGTAAACTTATTTCTATCGATGTTTCAATTCTGATATGTTGGTGGAAGTTTAATTTTCATTTCATTTGCTTCGTTTTTTTCTTAACTGTACAGAATTCGATCCTCGAGAACAATTACAACGATATTATAAAGAACCAAAAATTATGAACAATAAAGTAAAAAAAACATGTTTTCTGGCGTTTTATGGCTTGATTTCACATAATTGTCCGTAACTTTTGTTTGATAATGGTTATCGAAAATCTGTCCGTAATTTATGTAGTTTTCTAAATAACAAACAAAATGGTTTGATAACAATAAAATTGCTTGTAATTTGAGGTCTCAGTACCTTTTTCAAAATGGGCGTTTTTTATTTGTTTGTTTGTAACTCATAAGCAATCGATTATTTCAGGGTTTTAATAAAAATCATAAATAAGGGGACTAAACTCTACTAATTACTTGAAAATCAAGGCAATCGCACTGACATTTACGAAAATAGCCATTTTCGTGGATAGTCCCATTAACGCCTAACGTTATTCGAATTCAATCTTTTTTTTATTTGATCACTAATAAAAAATCATCTATTCAATTATTTAAAAATAAATGTTTGTTTATAATTAAATTATCAAATATTTAATTCTAGAATGATTGTAAATTTTGCATACAAGGTAATTGAAAATAAACGTTAAGTGAGTAATGATTTAATGTGTCATGTCCGCGACTAACCTATTCTTATATATATTTTTAAATAATAAATTAATTTTTTTGGGGCATTGCCATATGCCATTTGACGCGCCCATGTAAATGCACCTGCATTTCGCAATAGTAAGTCATCGCCCGGTCATTAACTTTGAACCATACGCGTTCAACGCTCTATGTCGCAATCGCCTCGCTGATCCACTCGCAAAAAACCAAGAGCAATGAACGTTGGGTGCAACTATGCATCTTTGGGTTCCATGACCCATGCCACTTCCACCGATTTTGGCCTCGATCGCGTAGCAACCGATTAATATATAAACGGCTAATCAACCATAGCCGGTGCTTAGTCTTGAAGTAGCATCTGACTGTCCCCAAACTGTTCAGCAAGGTTACTAGTCCAGACCACAGACTCGCTCATCCTCAAATTGTTTGACGAGCTGTACATCTGAGACTCGGTCACGAACGAACTCTGTCTCAGTGCAGAAACACGGACTCAGTCGCAATGTCGATTGCCAGCCTTAGCCGTATTCCCGACGCATGGAATAAGTTCGATTTTCGTCCGACGGATTCAGACCTATATCCGAGAGCGACACTCGAGTTCAAGGTAGAATACACACAATCGGGCTGGCTCCTGACTCGCAGACACGAAACTTGTAAAGAAGGTACACGCTAAATAAACGTATTCAAACAAAAGTGCTATTTCTTCTTATTGTATCTCTACCCGACAACCTCAGTGCGTGGTGTCTCGTCTCCGAAAAAAAAAGAAAATAAGCAGAGAAAAGGAGAAGGGACATTACAAATGGTGAGCTATCATTGACCAATAATCCCAATGATCTAGTGATCTTGTGATATGATGATCCAGTGACCCTGTGATCCTGTGAGCCAGTTTTCCCGTAATTTAATAATCTAGTGATTCAGTGATTTATAATAATCTAATGATCTATTGATCCAGTGATTCAGTCATCTAATGATCCAGTGATACAGTGATCTGATGATCTAGTCATCTAGTACCGTTTATTATCAATCACCCTGTATGTAATTACATATTAATACAACAGAGAACACGAACAAAACCCGCGAAATGAAAGAAGACGCGTCCCTGTTTTAAGATTAGAAGATAACAAACATCAAAATGTACGCGAAAAGAAAAACCACCGCGGTACATTACAAACTCTGCACGCGTCGAACATGATATCGATTTTCGACGGATCATCGGCCTCCGTCAGCAAATTCACTCGTTCCGTGCAATATATCGCGTCGCATTTGTCACCAGCTGAAGAAGAAAATCTTTTTATCTTATTACCCGGCAGATTAACCGGAGTAGCGTTAGAACATTACTATAGACAATCACATAACTATCGAAACATAGACGACATAATAGAAGACTTCAAATTCAAATTTATGGACGATGGTACTATTGCAACATCACTCGGGAACATTAGAGACGAAACAATGATGAACGGCGACTCAGTTTCATATTTTGCTAACAGAATTGAATTGGCCGTAAACAGAATAAAATGCCTCATTGATAATAATTCGCGTCTTGGCCCCCAAGGAGTAGCCGCTTTAAATGACTTAGTCGATTCAACTGCATTAGAACATTTCCTCGATTTATTATTGCCTGAGCTAGAAATGCAAACGAAAGTGAAACAACCTGATACTTTAGCTTCCGCGGTTAGATTTGCGCTTAAAGCTGAGTCAAAAATTCGAAAACCCCGAAATTTATATCTCGCGAAACAAGTCTCATCGGGCGCGCTGAGTAGATCAGCCCGTCACTGCATTTTGCATGGCAACAGTGAGCATACTTCAGAGCAGTGCCGTGAATTGTCGAATATGATAGCTCAACAAAATTCTTCACGACGCGGAAATCAAAATGCAAATTTAGAATTATAAATAGAAATTTTAACGGAAACCGAAATACCTAGAAATTTTAATGATCAAAGACAAATCGATAATTTCAGACCTGAAAGTAGTTACACGGACAATCATAACAATAACGACCGCCGACAAG
>JAAMPD010001290.1:0-26658 GCA_025266255.1 Trissolcus basalis | reverse complement strand
AGTTCCCAGTAAAATTCTCTTAAGATCATAAGCCGAGACAATGGTAAAATAATCATTTTGCGATAAGAGTCATAAAATGATATTATTTTTTAAATTCACTATCTTTCCATGCACTAATTGTATGTAGACACTATTGATATGATGCAATGTAAGAAAAGACAGAGTCTTGAACGATTTTCCAACTTGTTCAATTTTACGGGGTCTTCTCCTTCTCGCACGGGTAAAAAAAAGACCAAACTTTAAGAATGGATTCACAAACAACTACTGGTTGAAACTTGTTCAGAGTAAAACTAGTTATTTTTCATTCGTTCAAATATTAAACACATATTTTTAATACCGAAAAAATTAAACATATTGAGTGGATTGAATAACTGGTCGAGCGCTCAAAAGGTTATGTTTCTAAAACTAAAAAGTATCGAGAAAATTTTTGTTTTCAATATACTTTGAGTAGCTAAATTGTTCTTTAGATCATAACAAACAACTTGGCTACTCAAAGTATATCGATATCACGAATTTTTTCGACACTTTTTAGTTTTGAAAAAATAACGTCTTAAGCGCTCGACCGGTTATTTAATCCGGCTGTACAATTATCACTACATCAGATGCGATTATCCTTTTTAACTCAAATATAAATGTTTTCGGGCTGTTTAATACAGTTGTTAAATACAAAGATGTGATTAAAAAAGAATTCTTAACATGGATATGATTGTTTTCGGGCTGTTATTTTTAGGGGAAAAATGTCCTCCAACCGTACCGATTGGGTTGGAGGACATTTTTCCCCTAAAAATTTTCCCCTTAACCATTTTTCCCCCGCTTATTATTTTCCCTAATTTCCCTAAAAAATTCAAAAAGTAACTCAAACAGAAATAAGAAATAATTCAAACTACAACATTCAGCTGTCAGTCGTTTGGCTGTCAGTTGACATTTGGAAAATATTCGGATCGGATTGGGGCAGTTTTTTTGGTTAAAATTTTTGGTTAAATTTTTGGTTTATATTTTCAAAATGAGTGATGACGGGTCGGAACAAAATTTCGAAGTTCAATTAATTCGAACAAGACGAGAATCTTTTATGTTAAGCGTTGGTGGATTTTTATATTATATTATCGTATTTAATTTGGATGATGAGTAATAATTACCTTGAACAAAGATGTAAAACTGCTCTTTCTAGAGGTTGAACAAGGACTTGGCGTCCTAGATTTATCGTGGTTCCTGACTTGCGAATTTCTTTGAAACCTGGGACTCACTTCTGATAATGGAGAACATTTAGAAGACTTATTTTTTTGACTTTCATTAGAAGAAATTTTATTCAGTTTTTCAGTTTCACAGCTTTCTCTGATAATCTCTGCATGATCTATTGAGGGTCGCAAGTTTTTAATGATAGGGACCTGTCATGAGAAAAAATTGAGTGTGGATAACAATTACTCAAAAATTGTTCCATCAAATGATATACTCGAGAAAAAATACACTGAGAAAATGATATCGTAATAACGTGAAATAAGTTTCACCTCATATTGCACTCAGATCAATAAAAATAGTTAAATTGTATCATCTACATCATTGAACAAAATATTCAAATTCTAATTCAATTAACATCAAACAAAATATTTAAATCTTATTCGATCATTATTCGATTGACTCAATGTTAAGAGAAAATGTTTTCCGAAAATAAACTTGATTGAAAATATTTAGAATCTAGAGAAATAGACAATTTCAAGTGATTTAAGAGTTTCGAAAGAATAGAAAATCTCGAAAATTGAAAATTTTCGAAATTTAGAAATCTAAAAAAGTGAGAAGAATTTTTAAGGTTATGACACATCATAAAATGTTACGACAAGTAATCGTTCATACATTGTTGTAACTCTTTTCGCTAAAGTATTCAGTCAGTTACAAAATAAATAGTAAATTTGAACCATTACAATATAAATAGTGAATTTTACTATCTAGATTGTTTTCTGTACAATATGAAACTTTTGCGATTGATTTTGTATGATACTATTCACTTAGTATAGGTCGTACTCACTTGAATGTTTACTTTTTCCAATACTTTTTTGGTAATCTCAACTTCTCGTTTGAAAATTTCTTTTCTTTCATCTCGTCCACGAAGTCTTGGCTTATCTAATGGATCAGGTTTTAAGTTTCCACCTATTATTGGAATTCTTATATTTTCCGGAATCAGTACTTTTGTCGTGTCAGCTTCACGTTGTAGAAGAATTTTTTCTAGATCTTCAACTTCGATTTTCGGTTCAATATGATTCTCTGTTAGAGAAAGTTTGCTACCGCAAAAGGAGGTTTCCAGCATACATTTATGAGGACTCGGCGACCTTAAATTAACAAATAATAATTATTGTATAATACAGTCATGAATGCGATGCTCGGACAAATTCACTATTTCATAGCATGACTAGATTTTGCAATTATTTCCGAGCAAAGAGTAGCTATTTGCAGTGCACTGGGTATAAAAAAGCAGTGGGCAGCAGTACAAAAAACATTTTTCATTAGTGCACAAAATTAAAATTGTATAGATTTGTAACATTTGCCACACAAAACGTCGACAAATTTGATTCTTTGTTCACTGCCCGCTTTGCGCAGCCAATGAGCTCTGACTGGCAAGTGACCGACGCATAATATTGTATTTTTTTGTATTGACAAGAGTAATGATTGATCATTTCTTTTGTATATTAATACTGAGACTTTGCAACATTTATTTTAACCGAAAATTAAGTTGGGACGTTTACTTTTGTATATTTGGTTAATTTTCTTTTACGATAGTTTGTTTTTTAGTACAAAGAGACATGAAATTATGTCGATTTCTTTTGTATGAGTGACGATATTTAGTAACGATAATGAGTACGATGAGTTACAGTTTGCTTCTAATGTTCGTACAGGTATATTTTTAGCTCGAGGATGATTCAAAATTCTGGGTTTATGTCATCTGGAACTTTTTTTGGTGCTGTCGATATGGTATCAAGACAGTGGAAGGACAGCTTCTTCTTCTTTTCTCCGGCCAGCTCAAGCGTTGAGCTGAAAGCTCTCCGTCTTACTGCTCTTTCTCTCTCTCTATAACACCCACGCACCATGACGATTCAAGATGCAGCCTCAGATGTCTGAGATCTTTTCAGCTTACATATGCACTGATTGACACAACCGATACTAGAGCAAGAGAACACTACACGCACCTCGCTGTAGTTTTCCAAGGCGTTGTAGCTCTATGCTGCTATAGGACACCGACGACATTGCTGAGATAAAAAAGTATTGATTTTCTATCGCTTTTGGTTCAAGGCTGGGCCTATGGTAAATTCTAAAGTCAACTAAAATATTCTGTCTAGACCTGGGAATCTAAACCCGTACCTAAAGAGGGATTATGGCGCCCTAAGAGTGAACCTTTGTACGGTACTGACGAGATATCCTAGACAACGAATCAGGTTGCGAGAGAGTATGGAGTTGAGACACCAAGGCTCTTCGTATTGAGTGCAGTTGGCTCAGGCTCTCTTGAAAGAGAGCAGTAGCGGTTTTATCTTGGACAAGACAACGAGTGCGAGCGATGCGTCATCCCACAAGCTGGTTTGTGCCTTTTTCCCAATCGCAACTTTCGTGAGTTTTTTTCGTTTCGTTTCCATTAATTACAGTATCATGGTTTGCCATGAAAGCGCCAAGAAGTTACGGATTGGACTCCTGGGCGTTGACGTGGTGCACTAAGACTACTAAGTGGTGTATTATCCTAAGAGGATGGTCGGCTCTCCAGTCGCTGGAGCGGAAGAAACAGTAACGTCCACTGGCTGGGCAACCTAATATATAATCAAAATATAATGGTTCGAATGCGCTAACAAAAGAATTTTGCCCGTTAGCGCAAACTACCGGTGCGACGCGTAACGAAAACTGCCAGCGGCGCGGCGGTGCTCGGTGAAAATCGGCAGGAATTATGAATGCGTGAAAATTCTTCACATCCCCGGCCATGAACGTCCTCGGGACGTTCATCAAGCGCACAGAAGGGATAAGGGAGGAGACAAGGTCCAAAAAATGATATAGCCAAATGTATAGATATAGTTTTTATTGTATTTCAAAGGGAAAGTGTACAGAGGTTCAAAAGTACAAAGGTTCGTGAGAGCAACAGGACGAAGGTTACACAAACGACTTATATAAAAAGAAAAAAGAAAAATTGGGGCTTGGTAATTTTAATACACGATAAAGCGCTCATGAAGCGGGCCTGGTTGGTCCGATGTGTTGCGACGTGCAACGACTGTGCGATGACATGCCTGGTCTTAGGAGAAAAATAGTTAGCCACCTTCAATGTGGTATTTTCACATTCTTCGGCGTCGAACCACGGTATCGTCTACCTGGACGCTGTAGTGGTGTACGGTTCCTCCGTCCCAGGGAACGACGACGTGCTCATCGCGAAAGGTGATGCCTGGGGGAGGTTGGCGACCAGGGTCGGCCGGCACGAAGATGGCTGGTGGCAATACCGGCGTCTCCATTAGCGGGCGGATGGAGACTGGGGCAGGCGGAGAACCTAAAAAGGAAAGCAAGGTCAAACTTGGCTCGAGGCTTTCCCTCGTAATTCAGAAGAAGAATATTTACATACCGGGCCATGGAACTGCCGGGAGCGCTGAAAAGGCACCGAGGAAGTCTTTCGGGCGGCATGCGGAATAGCGTGCTTAGAAGTCCTGCTGAATCAGCTGAGCCATCTATTCTTTCTCCCTGGTGGCAAAAAGCGCAAAGTATAGGTGGGTGAGTTGACCAAAGGTGACGAACTGACCAGAGAAAGCTGTTCCTGGAAAAGATGTTACTACAGAAGCTCGCAAGGTGGCTTGGTGTTCCTCAGGGTTTTTCGCACGCAATGTAAGGGTGGCCAAATCTGAATTGATGGTGTGGACTACAGAAGAAAAGTGATTTATATTTCATGAGTCGAGCTCCGTTGTTAAAAGAATATTCGGTTACTTACCCGAGACAATTTGTGGTTCAGGTTTCGGCTGTAGAGTTGGAGGACGATTGGGTGCATCGTCTTCAGGAAGTTCCTCTAAATCATCGTCTGGTAAAAGGTCAATCCGGAGGGCCTCACTCGGTCTTCTCGTTAAGGTCCATCGTGATGTCGCTGGTCTGGTGGTTTCGGAGAGAATAACTGCACCAGCCGTGGAAAATTTTTGCAGGTGGGCGAAAGTTTTTAGTTTTTTGCTGGATTGTTTCGCGATAATTCCAGGAATGCATTAGTGTCTCATGTTTTGAAATTTTTCCGAGTATCGCAATGTTTTGAAAATATCGACGGGTTGTATCTATGGTTTGTTTGTTGTGGTTATTTTCTTGAGTCGAGGTTGTAAGGCTCGAGTTAATACAGCACCGTTGAGCGGGTGAGGCGTAGAGGGGCGCAAATCTTCAGTTTTTTTTGAAGTCGCCATCGTGCTGCTGGTGGGCTAACAGTTTACCGTTGTGCTCAGGACGTTAGCGCTGATGTTCGGCGAAGTTGATTACTCCTCGGTGGGTAGTTTGCAAATTATCGTTATCAGGCGCTGGTAGGTGTGACCGCATACCCGGACAATGACTTCTTGGTCTTGTTACCCTTCAAAGCCTTGTTTAACTGCGATGACGCGTCCTAGTCTCCAAGAACATGGCGGTGAATTTATATTCTAGGCGATGACGATATCGTCAAGTTGGATCGACTGCTGTTGGTTCGCCCATTTGAACCGAGTTTGTGGGGTAAACAGATGATAATCATGCCATGTCTTCCAGAATTGCTGGACCATCAGCGTAATGGATTTTTAGCGAGGGAGAACTATGGCATCGGAGATCCCTTTGTCGGGGATCGCGAGTAACGGTCTCATGACCAAGAAGTGGCCGAGAGTGGAAGCGATGTCGTCAATGAAGTCTCCCGGTCTGATCAATAGGCGGGATTCAAGACAAGCCTTAGCTTGTGCCACGAGGGTTACCAACTCTTCGAATATTGAGAGAAAATTTCCCTAGTACTCGTAGTATGTGGTGTTTAGCCATTTTCACTTGTGCTTCCCATTCGCCAACGTAATGAGGCGCGGTAGGCGGGATAAATTTCCAAATGATCGGTTCCATCACCCGAAGGCAACTGACTGGTCTCTCGCAGAGAAGTGGCAAATATTTTGCCTAGCTCTCGTCTAGCGCCGACTTTAAAAACAGCGTTTGCTTTCCTTCTCTTCGGGAGAAAGGCGAGATGCTTGAGGTACTTTCTCGAGCTTAAAGTAGCTCCGAAGTAGATAAGATAGGTCTGACGAGGGTTCGCACAAACATAGCTGAGCTGTAATAGTCGTCCGGGAGTCGGTATTGTTCGTTGAACCATAGAGGTGTGGTGCAACTCTCGAATATGTTTGGATAAAACGTGTTGTTGTACTTGTCAGAAAGACAGATGGTGCACCAATTCAAAGAACCTAGTCAGCCTAGGATCTGCAGGAGTTACTTCAACTTGCACCTATCTCCTCAGACGCTGAACATCGAAATCTTTTGCTGACTGTTTGACAGGAGGCTGCCCTGATTCCACGCCTGTTGTTGTCGTTTCGAATAGCTCACCTTAACCTTTACGGTACACACTATAAAATAATAACGTAACTTACACACTGGGTCAATTTGACCCCAGCACATTAAATGTGATTAACTTTCGTATTTTTCTGAATAACGATCTGAAAAAAATACACGCATATAGTTTAAAATCTGAGGAAAACTACTGTATGGTTATTTGAGTTCATTGTTATAATTTAACTATCGGAGAAAAATGTTAAAGCAAAGAAGAGCAAAAAAAATTTTTTTTTCAAAAATTTATAAATTTTGTAATTATTATTATTTTTTTTATCAAAATTCAGGGGTGATCGTAGCAAAGACTACTTTTTAAAGTTAAAATAAATTCTGTATCGTTACTTTGAGAAAAAGTATTTATTTTGCAGAATAAAGTGTGGAAAATGAAGGTACAAATAAAACATTTTTTTATAGTATTTCAGTTTTATTGTTATAATAGGTAATTTCATCTTCTTCGGAGAGGTTATCTGCTTCCGCGGGTGAGACTTCATAGAGATGTTCTTCCTTGTCGTCATCCTCCACTAATAAATCTTGCACAGAGCGAGATGTGCCGATACTACAACATATTATCCTAAAGAGAAAAAGTAGATGACAAGTGTGAATTGGCTTTTGTATCGATTGAATCGATTGATTGCATCTTTTAGCTAAATTTACTTTTGTTTGTCTTTTTTTTTATCAGCTGATTTCTTGAGAGCCAAGGTTTGAATTTGCAATTGTATATAATTGTACTGTAAATTTTCTATTTCTTCGATTTTCGAAACTTTTTAGTTTTGAAAACAAATGTTACATTATTTCATTATTTTGTTATTAAATAAGCTTCATTTTTGTTATAATAAAATAATATTTGAATTAAGTAATAATAGTAGTATATGAGTATTTCGTAATAATTATCAATTCTATTTTTTTGAGAAAACAAATATTTATTTTTCTGTTATAAAAATTGTATTGTATTTTATTTTTTTTCAAATCATAATCATTGAGATATTCAAAATTCAAAATTTAACAGATGCGCGTAGCGCGTTAATCAACTAGTAATCATCAAACTTATTAAAATAAAAATATTTCATTGCCTATTTGTTTATATACTTACGTTCCAAATTGACGATAAATGCAAAAAAACACACACAAAATATTGCTCCGAATTTTACTAAAATCGACGTCGTTTACACACTTGGGTCAAATTGACCCTAACTCTACTCTAATGTGATCGCGTTCACAGCGAAACAACAGCTGACTAGCTTTAACCGCCTGGACAGTCAGTCTGAACACTCCTAGTGTAAGTTTAGGGTTAATGTGAGATCTCTCATACCGTCTGCACCTGCACTCCGTGACCTTCTTGTTGAACAACATATTGATGTCCTGACTGTTTCTAAAACTTGACTGTTGCGTACTAATTGCTCCAAAGATATTTGTATCCCTGGCTACGAGATACCCTGCTTTGACCGGCACGATGTCTCCAATAGAGGCGGAGGACTTGCTTTTAATAGCATATCAAGTCTGATTAGCAAAGTAATTGTTTGTGTCAATAGTATTATTTACAGTTCTTCAGCTGCTATTGAATTAGCTGATATTATAATCGACCTCTTCGATCCACTGATGATTGTCAACATCTACAGGCCACAGTATCTTAACAGGACAGAAGCAACTTGCCCTGTTATATCCTGTACAATGTGAGACATATTTGCTCTTCTGGAATGGTTCATCTGTGATCTACTTCTTCTGGCTCGAAACGTTGTCTGTTTGGGCGACTTCAACATCGACTAATTGAATCGATTAATTAAAATACCAGAAAAAAGTTTGCTGGGTTTCCTCACGGATGTAAATATATCCTTTAAAATATATTCTGATTTAGTATACTTATTGCCGCTTTTTATAAATTTTTGAAACACAAAATATATTCTTTTTTGTATTTAATAAATTTATTTAATGGAATTTATAAAAAAAATATGAATTAAATATTATACTTATCGCCGAAATATATTTTCTATACGAAAAATATATCGTTTATATTTTCGAAATATATTATTCGTTCATGCAGGTTCGCTAACTCTATTCTCTCCTTATCTACTGTAAATGAGAAAGTCGCGGCCTTTACTGATTCCATAACGCACCTCTTCAATGTCTTTGCGCCTGTCACTAAACATCGTGTTCGTCCAGATTCTGCTCCGTGGATTAATAACTCTCTAAAGGACCTGGTTCAACAGAAAAAAAAGGCGTTGTCTCGCTATCGCCACCACCGCAAGGAGGACAACTAGAATTCTATCAAGGCCCTTAGAAACTTTCGTAACGCTACCCTGGAGGCCACCAAACGAAACTATATCACCGGCAATATTTTAACGACAAGCGAGCTGTTGGGTAACTTTCGGAAGCTGGGTATTGTGAAGTCAGAGATTCAAGACCTTCCTTCAGACTCAGCAGAACCTGAAGCTATGAACAATTATTTTATCGGATTTATTCTACCAAGAACTTTCTCAAAGGCCGACGTTGACGTTATCTCGAATTATTCTATCAACTTTGCACCCGTTGATAATCAGTTTGATTTTTATCCGATTCAGCCGTCTGAATTCCTGACTGTTATGAAGAAAATGATACTTACTGGTGCAGTATCTGATGGCCTGTCTGGCAACATGATAGTGCGATGTATACTTCACTGTTTTTAGGTGGTTACAGACATAAATTCGTCCTTGGCTGCTCATGTTTTTCTAACCTCCTGGAAATGTGAGCTGGTCTGCCCTATACCAAAAAAAGATAAACTAGAATCGTTATAGGATCTTCGTCTGATAACTAAATTGAACTTTTTGTTCAAAGTTCTGGAGTTAGTGGTATATGGACAACTGAAGCACTTTCTTGGATCACATTGTGTCATACCTGAACAACGATTTGGCTTTAGAACTGGTTACAGTACTACCACGGCGCTGTTCCATCTTTCTGACATTGAGTTTTTCGAGCCTATGACACAAACAAACTATCGGCTATTGTCTAGCTTGATTTCTCAGAGGCGTTTGACACCATCTTGCATGACATTCTCTTGAGTAAACTGCAATCCTATGGCTTCTTACCTTCGTCTACTAAGTGGACTCGCAGCTACTTGAGTTTGCTACCGCAGAAAGTTGTAGTGACGTCTGATGGTTCCGTTATATCTTCAAGGGTCCTTCCAGTGAACCAAGGCGTACCCCAGGGTTTTATCCATAGATCACTCTTCTTTACCATCTACACTGCTGACCTCGCAAGACTAGACCGTAGCTCGACTATCCTTTTCTTTGCGGACAATACTCAATTGATCTAGTGCTTTCAACTAGACTCCATAGATACAGCCATGAATAACCTCAACTCAGACCTGGACAAAATTGCAGACTGGTCAACGAGAAACGACTCATACTTGAACACCGTCAAGATCGCCTTCATGATAGTATAACTGGATTAAACCGACTGGATGACTACACAGATCTGTCTTTGATTATAGGAGGTGATCGTATCCTACCCGTCGAGAAGAGTAGGAAACTGGGAATTGTAATTGACCATCGCTAGCAATATGACCACCATGTTGTGATGATTTGCCAGAAGGCATATCTCAGACTACGTTGTTTATACGCTCACCGTTCATCCATCTATCCTGCAATTAAAGTTTGCCTCTGTGAGTCTCTGATAATATCCGTGGTTGACTATGGCGACGTCGTCTATGCTCAAGGCCTTCCTAACAGGCTAAGATGTCGTCTCCAACTCATTCAAAACTCTTGTTTTAGGCTGTCATATTCTATCAAGAAGTTCGACCACATAACACCTGGCTTCTTTCGTTCGGGATGGTTGGACATGCAGCACCGCCGGCCCCTTCATCTTATCTCCCTTGGCTTAAACGTCTTGGAAAATGACAAACCCGCCTATCTTAAGGCCCATTAAATGCGCCTGGGAGATCACCATGCCAGAAGATCTCTGGTCACGAGAGCGTCATCGACTTTTGCAATTCCTCGCCACCACAAGACTAGGTTTAAATACCCCTTTTTTTCTTAGGTCCTACTCTCCTAAATAAAATTCCACAATATTTGAGGAATCTTGAACCTCATTTTATCCTCACTTGTTTAGATGCATCAGGTTTTTTCAGGCAACTCGACTTTCGATCCCTATATCTACTTCCCATATGCCAGTTGTTCTCATACTAGGCCTGTTTTGAACCTGTATTTATTGATCTCATGTTTCATACCTGTCGACTGATTTTTTCTAGTGAAATCGGAAATAAATTATTGGTCTTTGGAAATGAATAAGGTTTTTTTCAGTTTCATTTATATGATTGATGTTTTGATTTTTTTTGTAGGTGAATTATATTCGTAAAGAGAAAGTGTCAATAAACAAAGTATTTTATTGTCTCTAAAAACACAAGATGAATATTAATTTGAGTTTTTCAATTGAAGAACCCTAATCTTTCTGTATGAAAAATGGCTTTCGGTCGAATTGAACGAAACTATGCTCGTTAAATACGGAAAGATTTTCTTACAAACTAAGATCGAAATATACGCGGAAATATATTTTAAATTCATATTTTCTATATAATATAAAAATAGTTTTCTTGATAAAATATATATTCATTATTCATATATATTATTTGAATAATTATATATTGATTTAGAAAATTTTTGAATTATATTTTTCTCCGTGTGGGTAACAACAGTCTTTACGGGCACAGAACCCAAAAGTTGAAACTTTTGGTACTTTTGGGCATCCGAAGTTTTCCATTTTTAATTTTTGCGAAATCTTAAGATCTCTTGATGCAAAGTTTTTTAAGCCTTTTGGCCAGTAAAAAAAATACGTATAAATTATTCTGCGGAGACCTTTCGAACAACACCACATTTGACACTATTTGACCACTCCATAGTGATAGTGGAGAGGAAAACTTTTTTTATAACTATTGTCTATCCATTATCATTTGAAGATCATTCCTAAGGCAATACACTGAATCCTTGCATCATCTAACGTATGATTCAGCAAGTAAGTAGTCGGATATTCGATGTTTTGATGATGATGAGCATATCCCAAAAACCACATAATGCTGGCAACGTGAGCATGAACACCTAGTGTTCTACTACCAGCTGGACACTGGCAGTAGTGACCTTTAATAATGTTAAGACTAACCTCATCATCTTCACTGGCATTGCCATCTGGGATCTTGTATGCTATGAAAAGTTGATATCGATTAGTGTTTCAAAATCTTTAGTACACCGACATACGCAAAAAACCTGGTTTTTCTAGTATGTTTATCTATATGAAGTTCTTCTTTGTTTTCACGCTAAAGTTTATCTTAGGTGTACGCTGGAGCCAGATTTATTCAATACACTTAGCTGTTGAGTCTTCTAAATATGCGAAACACTATTCACTATTAACGCGTTGACGTTCAACGCCGGCCAGAGATAGAATCTAGGTACTTCGAACGACGTACGTCATCCGTGGCTTTGTATTATTCTGTTGTCTTGACCACTCATTAAGGCAAAGAAACAAGTCGAGTGTATTATATACTCATTCGAATTTCAACTTAAAGAACTTGTGATTCAAGACAAGTGCTTGAAGTCTACATACTGCAGAATGTTGATCACCTTTCAGATCTCAACATGTTGTTGTCCTCTATATTACCTTGCTTTGACACCCAGGAGGGCATTTCAGTGAAGGAACGGACCGAGTGTGTCCTAACTTCCAGGGATGGATGGCCATTCAAATGCACGTATTCACTATAGACGTTCGATAAGGACACGTGCGACCTGCAATATCTTACCATATTGTATACGCCAGAGTCTGACGTCCGTGCGTATTCGAGCCAGCACTATTCATATGTTTGAATATTTTGCCGAGTACAAACAGCAAGAAAATCAGTCTGTGGGACTTGGCTTCTTTGACATCCTTATCGCGTAAATTCAGAAACATTATTATTTCAGCCAACTTCCAGGCACTTTGAAACAATCCTGTTTTCAAGCAGATGTTTTTTAACTTCAAAAGATCCTCTCTAACATAAGGAAATGCTGCTTTGAAGATCTTGTTTTTAATGAAGTCGTAACTAGGCCATTTTCGGTTTTTCTGGCACTTGACTGCAGTTACTAGATCATCTAGAACAAGCGGGGGAGTATCAGCACACCCAAAATAAACGATTAAAAGAGCTTCGTTCAATTCCTGACGCTTAAATGTCATCGTTCAATCAGCAAACTTCACGTTCGACATTATGTGCCGGTGCTTAGTTATGCCAACAGCTAGCCTCTATGGGAGTTTTTAAGGCGTTTTTTTGTTAAATTTATTGACGAGTCGATGCTAGCTCCCTTTTCGAGTGGTTTTGATGATAGATTTGTATTTGCGATCTATTTGTTTGTAGATATGCTTTTTGTGTTTAATCAAGTTTTTATTAAGCTCGTTTCTCCTTGCGGCCTGATACTCTCTCTGAGTTAAATATGAGAGTTTTTTTATGCGCGTAGGTTCACCAAGGTACGGTTTTAGTTTTGAACCTTCGGCAAGGTATGGTGGCATCAGCCGCAGTTTAAATTCTGCTCAGTATGGATTTCACGTTACGTTTGACATCGTGGTCTTCATTGTAAGTAGAAAGAATATTCGTAAGAATGTCTCCAAACTTATCTTAGTCTGCGCGAAAGATATTGTAACGTTCTAAGTTTGTAACAGTTTGCTGCTCTTAGAGCTGTTCAGGTCCAAACTCAATGATGATAACTCTGTGGTCGCTTGTAGTCTAGTAGTTTTTGGCCAACCATTAATAGACTGATCGTACTGAGCGATAAAACCTTCAAGCTCTTCACTGCTTTTGTCTGTTAGCCGGTCTCTTTACATCAACGATCTGGCGTTAGTGTCAGCGGCGATAAGCACTTTTTGTCCCTGAAGACGTTGCAAGACACGTTCAAGTTGAGCAATTCCAATTCTTGTCGATTCACGAATTCAAATATAAATGCTTGCAAAATAAAATGATCTGAAATCACACGATACTTGTATGCATACGCAGTGGCTATAACTCAGGTCAGTGAGTTCGATAGCTTTGAGGTTCGGATTTGCAATTGCGATTCCTGCTTGAACATTCTCGAAGCGTCCTCGAAGAGTATACGGTTTTTGCATCAAGACGATGTCAACAACCTCCTCGGTAGCCACAGCGCATAGCTCATCAATTATGTGTCGCGCTCTTTTCATGTTTTACTGAAACATTCCAATTCCTGATCCGACTCTGATATTCTCTCTTTCCTATGCGGCCACGACATTCAAGGAACGCGCGTTGGTTGCAGCGGTAGGAAGTTCGACATTCACTTGCCTCAGCTGCAAACTGGCAGATAAACATGGTTGTGTCAGTCAAGTCAGTCTTGATCTTTAGAATGCGTGAGAAAGTGCATGTGGCGTTATATTTGAAAATCAGTTGAAGAGCTTGTACGGAAGTGTGGTGACGGAGATGCGAGGTACAGCATTCCTTCTCTCGAGGGTTTGAGGCGTAGTTAGACCTTGACACCGTCGACAAATCATTGTAGTTTTTTTCAATCATTATTCGTAACATGTCATGCCTAAGAGTGTTTGTTGACGAGAAATGTTTACTATAATTGATGTACGGTTGATTTCGTTATAGGTCCGATATAGACTGTCGGTATAAAGCCCGGTAGTCGCTCATTTATTTTGTAACGCCGAAGCGGTGAATCGGGACACAAGGTGGAGCTTTATCGGGAGACGTCGCATTGGCTTAACCAACGCTGTGTAGCTTTGACGCTGGCCGTCGAAGCAACACTTAGCCCAGCTGATAACCACATTTTCCGCGCACACCACCACCTGAGGACCTGGTGTGACCTCCAAGCACCCCGTGGGACGAAGAGGGCTGACAGTTCAAGTTCTTGCGCCAGCTTGGCCAGCCGTACTACCAAATCCCGGAAGCTACGCTTGTGAACCAGGAGCGTCTTCTCCTCGACCTCTGCAACGGGAAGATCGACCCGACATTTGGACCGTGGAGCTCTCGTGAAGCGGGAGCAGCCCCTTATCAGGTTCGTAATGCTGCAACGAGGGGAGGACCGAACTCGGTCTGAGTTCACGGTAGAGAAATGAGGACAGCCATCTCGAGAGAAGGATGGACGACACGGCGAGGCAGAAGGGACGGTAGCAGTGACATCATCAGCGATGCGATAACGAGCGAGAGTGGGAACTGGTTAGATGGAGGGGGACGGGGCCGTTACCGAGAATCACGAGAGAGAGTTCGAGGAGATGGAGAGAGACCTGCAAAGTGCGAGTCTCTTTTTTGTTATAAAATTTCTCGGTATATCGTTTTAGAGAAAAAACCCGTGAGGTGGGACTTCCCGGTACTGGCTCAGTGAAAAGAGCTCGTTCAGATCGTTACCGAGAAGCCACGTGGGACGTGGATCTCAGTCACGGCACTCGAGATGATTCCTTCACGACGAGAATTATTGTTGGGGTTTATTTAAGCGTTGGCTTGTAACGCATTGCCAAGGTTGTATGCCAAAGTCGTGTCTACATTGTTTGCCAACGTTTACCTACGTCGTTTATCAACATCCCCATTTTGTCGGGTGCCTTTGTTGTTTTTTCAAATAATGAAAAAAAAATTATTATTTTAATATTCGAACAATTTATTCAATTTTTATAGAAATATATTGTAGTAGTGATAATTTATCATTCAGAAATATTGTGAATAATAAGTAGAAAAAAGGAATATTCAGTTCCTCAAAGTGAAGTAATAGTAGCAGTCGTGTTAAGGCGATAGATACTTGTCTGTAAATGATTTTTGAAGTCTCTCTTGTTCCAAGAAAAATCGTACAAAATTCGTGAAACAGGCCGGTGAAGGTTCTGGTAACGAAAAAATTTTTCTTTAATCCCATTTCAAAACGGTTTTGTATCGACTGATGTTGTTCGGACTAACGAAAAATAAACTGAAATTGTTATTAGGACCTGATAGTTTGATTTAGCATCCTTGCCTGGATTTTCTGCAGTTGATCTCGTTGCACAGTTGGTTCAGTTTCACGGAACAAAAGTCGATATACCCAAAATTGCGGAAACGTTTCTCCCCAATAACGTGATATTCCACTATGGGGAATAGTTCTTTGGTTTAAACCGCAAAACCAGGTGCCGATCCTGGAATCTGGACAGTCGTGTGTTTGCTTTCGGGGATGTTTGTACTGGGTTATCGCTGATCAGTGGCGAAGGGACTGGAGACACGAAGCCGTCTCGTCATAATTAAGTTGATTATTAATGGTTAATGGTAGTGATGGAATATAATGGTAATAAATATTTTGGTTCAATGTTTTAAGAAAAAAGTTACACGTTGTAACTGCGAGCAGTTATGCTCCTGCGGGGGAAATTTCAAAGAATTTTGCAAAAGTAAGGTACACAGTATTGTTTCATATGATATAATATTTATATAGAATTAATTTCACGTAATTTATTACATTCCCTACAAAACAAACATAAACGTACATCTTCGTGTTTCCCAATGGTTTGATTTGCCCATACATATGATTATTGTATAACTATTATATAATTGAATAATAATAATAGCAATGAATATTTATGAAATGATAATGGGACTGCCTATTACATTTTATAATAATCAGCTAATATCTGTCAAGTCCCCTATCAGAAAATTTTCGAAAGACTCGGATATTTCCGGTAGCACTCGGGTATTTCCGGGAGCTTTCGGGTCCTCCCAGGACTTTTCAAGAGCACTCGTGTATTTCCGGTAATACTCGGGTTTTTCCGGGAGCTTTCGGGTCCTGCCATGACTTTGCGAGAGCACTCGGGTATTTCCGGCAATATTCGAGTCTTTCCGGAGGCCCTCGGGTCCCCGGGCAGGGGGGGGGGAGATCCGTGAAACGCGAGCGAAAGCAATAGTGAAATTAAAATTTCCCTAAAAGTATTTTATCATTTTTTGGACATATTTTCAACAAATATTTTGGGACTTGTCTTCTGATGTGCGTATAATGTTTAATAGTCTATTCGAAACCTCTCGTTCTATAAACACTCTCAACATACTTTTCTCAGGAAACACCTTTACTTAGTAATATATTATCGATAACATAAAATTAATATCTCACTCGCTTGACAAATAATATTGCACATTCGTACGTTGTCGCATTCGCACATTAACATTCTGACGCAGTACGTTATATTTGAACGAAATATGGTCTGCATATACTTCAAGTTTAAAAAAATGACACTTGTAAGAATACGGTTTTTCACCGTAATTTTGAGTACTTGTTCATTTTTTGACGAAATCAACTGTACCGAATGATTCATCAGGTAAATGAAGTATTTGTAGTCATTCATAATCATATACTTCTACAGAATTTTAATTTTGTATGTTGTAATGGTATTGACATAGCAGAGCAAATTCCTAAAAATTTAAAATACTAGCTGAAAATGTTTTTGCGTCGCTGCACTATTGAATACGAGATATCATCAATACCAAATTAAATTTAAAAACAATAAGTGTACAAGTGTTGTAATTCCTACATTTTTCACTTTGATATGAAAACGAAAATATGTTTGTGTTTGTGGGTATCTCAGATTCATAGAAAGCGATATATGAAAGATGTTATTATTCGTGATGGTTTTGTGGAATTTTGAAATCGAAAAGAGACATTTAAATATATAATTGAAACAATATTACCTTAGAAAAATTTTAATTCATCGCACGATTCAATTTTCATCATTTAGCATAATTTTCGTATTGCATCAAAACCATTCTTATATACTATTATAGTAAAGATAGTTAATGTTGATCTTGAAGTTTTTGAGTCTTGTATTCGTCTTTGTTATTTATAACGATCTGACGTAACAAAAAATGATTCTATTTTCATGTCAGGTATAACAAAATTAATCCATTTGAATGAAAATTTTTTCAGTCTAGGAATTTAAGAGATTTCGTTTGAAAATTAACGTAAATCTGAATTTTCAAAATAAGTTCCATTAATTGAATTAAAACGTATTAATTTCACCAATTGATGTCAAATTCAGTATTTTCATTAAACATGATCGATAAAAACACGGAAAAATTTTCGTCGCCGAAGATTGTTAAAATTTGATATTTTTAAAATTATTTTGAAACATACTTTCAAAATTAAATTTTTGAGTAGCCTATCTCGATGCTGTAATGCTTAAGAATAACAATGTTCGATTTCTTTCAAATATATCGTTCAGTTTGACAGTTTTTTGCTGACAAACAAACGAACAAACAAACATTTTTTCATTTTTATATATTAATAAGGGTAAGGATAAGGATAGTTCTGTAGTTTTTATAGTACCTTGAAGATGCATTAGATACAGCAGATAGTTGTCCTGATATTCCGGATCCTTGGCTACCCACTGATGACAATCTCGATGTTCTTCCACTTATGTTCAGTAATATAATTTCTGAACACACGCTGTTGTTTCTTTCCTTTTCAAGATGTTTTATACTTGTACCACATTCTGATTGTGTGCCATCTTCTTTTCTTTTACGGGCTCGGCGAATTTCCCTAGTCATGTCTTGCTCGTGGATTGGATCTTGCAAGTCTAACTCTTCGGTTGAGGATCGCAGATCCTGAACATCTTCTTTGTAACCTAATGAAAGTTTGCATCCTGCTTCTAACTCCTCACCTAACAATTTAATATGCATATCACAATTTTATCACTATGCAGGAATTGACGACTATCTGTTTGGTTTTCTATGTCTAGAAATTATATTTTTAATTCACTGAGAAAAAATATGTTGAATATTTCTTGGAACTCATTCAATAATAACTCATATTATACCATTTCATTGCATTTTCTCAAAACAACTACAGAGAGTCTGAGATACAAAACAACTTTGCAAACTATTGTGTGTTATATATTACAAAAACTTTCACTAAAAGTTATTTCTGTATGGTTTTTTTCACTCAATGATGCATAACGACTTAATCAGTGAATAGTAAATTACAAGTACTTTGTACACGAAATACTGTAATATAAATACCCACCCGCAAGTAACTCTCGTTCCGGAGATGATTCAGAATTGTTGCTTTCTTCTTGTTGCGATGAACTGCTAGCTCGACTGATATCAATCCGAGGAGTACTTGGCGTTTTAAGCGAGCTGCAACTAGGCGTAATAGGTGTCATCACTTCAATTATGCCTGCCATTCGTTCTACTATTTGCTGATGCTGTTCCTATATTACACATGTTCACATTTCAATAGAAAAATCGTTCACTATGAATGAGCAAGTTATGATATTACAATTCAATTGTCTAAAAATGATCATTCTTTTTGTAAAAAAATTCAAATGGCGCAATATTAACCAGTACTGTAACTATATGATACTGTTGATTAATAATGGTTCATGTCCAAAAGAAGAATGTTACGTGCATGCAAGTTCGGCTACTATTACCGTTAATGAATCAATCAGATAATGATTTTCCAAATTTTGAAGATTTTTTTCAAATTTGAAATAATTTTGTTTTTCCAAAAAACTGTCAATCGAATCATTATACAGAATTTTTAATCAAAAATTTGTTACATTTTACTTGATTTGCAATCACTTATGTATGCAAACACATTAAAAAATAAAAAAGCGTAAT
This sequence comes from Trissolcus basalis, assembly GCA_025266255.1. NCBI lineage: Eukaryota > Metazoa > Arthropoda > Insecta > Hymenoptera > Scelionidae > Trissolcus > Trissolcus basalis. The sequence goes on along the minus strand of JAAMPD010001290.1, from coordinate 7,580 downwards.
AGAATGTGATACTTGAATGTAATTTAATTTAATTCTGAGCTATAAGATCTTGAGAAATTCATACTTAAGGAGACCTTCCTTCAAGAAATGACGATTTTTTTCGAAATTGTAATTGTTTTGCATACAACTGTAGTTTGGACTTTTCTCTATATGTATTCAAAAGAAGAACGCTAAGAAGATCTTTGTTTTTGTTTTATAGGTGTTTTTTTGAAACAATGTCAGACCATCTTGACCAGTCATTTTTAACAAGTTTTTGCTGGAAATTAATATGTTAGTGTTAGAAAAAATTGATTCGTACTAAAACTTGTATGAATTATCACTCAAATTGTTAATAATCATTTATTTGTTATTTTTTCTTCGTTTATTCATTAGTACTAGTGTTTTTATTGCAAAAAACAATGAAACAGAACTTTAAATTCAAACCGCTTTATCTTGGAATTCTATTTTTCAACTTTTTCCAACTTCAAAACAGTAATCAGACTTGAAATTCAAACCAATTTTGATGTTTCATATTTAAAGATGTTTTTTGAGTTTTTTATGATATTTAAAGACACAATTTTGATTTCATGTTTTAAACAAAAGTTACAACAAATTAAAGACGAAAAAGTCAAGAAAATGTCTTCTTTTGTCATTAAAAAATTTAAACGATCATAACTTTTGACCAGAACCAAATTTGAAAATTTGTCTTCAAATTTCATAGACAAAGCTTTGAGGAACACATTAGGATATTCAATTATGAAATCGGCTTAAATTCTGGGTCTGATTACTGTTCTGAAAATAGCCAATTTTTTGCGATTTTTCAACGTTTATTCTTGTTTAAATGATCATAGTTTGCAAAATTGAACTTTAAAGTGAGAATAAATATATTTAAAAAGTTAGTGCCGAACTACATACAAAATTTGAACAAATTTCATCGAATCGTTTCGATTTTAGCTTTTTTGAAGAAAGATCCCTTCGAACGACTATTTTAAAGTTTGTTCAATATTTTTCGTAAGAGTAATTCCTTGTTTTTCATTTATTAATTCACATTAACGATGCTGAAGCATGATTTTTTTCCGAAAACCTTCTTCAACACTTACGTAGAAGCTACTTCAAATAGCAAGTGCATAACCTTACTCGTCAAAACTTTTAAACACTAAAAATAATTCTAGAAAAAACGTTTTTGATCCATGTATTTGAAAAAAATTTATGTATTATGTAGAACTGAAGAAACTTTGACCCTGCTTGAAAAAGTTTTTTAACTTGAAATTTTATGTCTAGCAGTACAATATTCTATATTTTCATTTCAATTTTTATGATATCACGAAAAATTTTTAAGGTTAATAACTATTCGTTATTTCAGTTTTAAAATTCTACTATATTAGTATAAATAGTAATGCCTGAAATAATGACCATTGAACTTATTGAAAAATATCATTCGGAACTATTTAAATCATTTAAGGAGCCAATAATGTACTACGAGTGTATCGACTGTTGCTTCACATATTGAAACATCCGGCAAATAAAGTATGATCAGAATAGGCCATAATAAGACGCTATGATTCTATGTTAGTATCAGGTTGATATTGCGTTATCCATTTCTATCAACAAGAAACTAAAAATCTTGTTAAGGTGTCTTATGTCTGTGCAATGAAAAAAAAATGACTAGTGAATAGAACCCAACGAGAACGAAAAAAATTTATTTGACAAGACACGTTCAAATGATTTGAATAAGTTTTCAGCTGTGATAAGTAGACGACATTGTAGCGTTATATTCCCAAGGGTGACGTCTTTGCGACATCACCTGAATACCGACTTCAGAAACAGTTCTTTTAAATTCTACATATTCTCTAGGAAAAAAAAATTATTTTCATCACTCGATGAAACCGTAAACCAATGAAACGAGGTAAAACCGCATGGTTTTACCTCGCTCATGAAGGAAATTACTATTATCAAAAACGCTTTAGTTCACTAGGTTGGAAAACGTTATAATCTATGAATCAAATATTATGTACGAAAGGTATTACTTTTTGTAATATGTTTGTAATATGTATACAGAATCTGACTGCCAGAAAATGAAGCAAGAATTGTATGTTGAACACTAGAACTCCTGAAGTAGCCATTTTGGCTCCACGCGATTTCAAGATTTGTATAACTTTTTTGATTTGCAATATAATAAACAATTTTTTGTGACTTTCCATTATTTTCCGTTTCATGTATAATAGTCGGAAAACGATACATTTTCATTGTTTTTTTTCGTTCGTTGATAACAAATATACCTAAGAATTTCATGGAGCCAATTTAGCTCCAGAGCAAAGTTTTTTTGAAGGTTTCATTATATTCTATGATTGCAAAAATGTTTAATATTGATATTTTTTATTTTTTATCATTATATGTATGCAAAAATGTTGTTATCATAAATAAATAATAACAATAACATCTTTCAATAATGAAATTCAATTTTGAAAAAAAAAAGTTCATGAAAAATATATATTGATGAATATTTTATGTTGAAAATTGAAATCGAAATTCATTTTCACATAAAAATGGCTAATAAAATTCATATTATTACTTTTTCTGCTGCGCTGTGAAACAAAGTTTGTTCAAATGCTTCAGTTGTGATGAGCAATAAGTTAATTCATAAATATTCATAGTTTTGTTATTATTGATTAAGATATTATTGAAACAGAGACATTTTTAGTATTTTTTGATTATTTGTTAGTGTGAAATTGGGCAAAAAAATCATTGTAAACTGAGTCTAAACATATTTTTGTAATTGTTAATAATTATGTTCGAAATGTAATGAATTAATGGATATTATAAACAAGAAATGTATCAAAAATGGTGTAAACATTAATATTTGACCTCACATGAACATTGAATGGCAAAAATAACAGTAAACATAAAATTGAATAACAGTAAAAGTGGAAAAAACTGCTTGTAGCTGAATTGGCTCTACGGGAGTTCTAGGAGGATCGGAAAGCCCCGGAGTGCAAGTGTTGAAAAAACCATTTACGTAATGGAATAAATTAATGAAATAAACTGTTCTGATACAAATTTGAAATTTTTATATAAGTAGGAATCAGATCAAATGAAATAATCACAGAATTAATGAATAAAATTATCAATCGATTCTCTTTAGAATTATCGTTAATGACGTAACAGTAGTGCTGATAGTGCATTTTGATATGATTCTAATGAGTCTTTCTTGACAGATGTTCTTTAGATTACACGGAGAGAAAAAAACATTAAAATTTACTGTGATTCTCAGTAAAGCGTGGACGGTAAAGCTTCATTAAAAAAATTATAGTGAACATACTAAAATTTAGTCGGAAATCAGTAAAAAATGTTCTGTCGATAATAAAGTTCTCTGTGATTCATAGGAAAAATTTGCATTTGAGGTTATGGTCCGCGTTTTACTGTGTTCACAGTAAATTTTGATGTTTTTTTCTATCCGTGTAGAATCTCATTATTTTTATCGAAATTAAGAGAGATCCTAATTAAAAATGTAGATTAGCACCACCACAAATACTTTCATATTTTTCATTTTTACTTTTACGCTGGAACATTAAGAAACACTACTGAAAAAACTGAAAAAACGCGATTTGCAACATTCACCAGTGTTACACGGACAACAAAATGGCGGAGCTATACGGAAAACGCTCAGACGTCCCGAGTGTGTTTTGAATAATTTGAGAGAACGAAAAAGTAGATGGAACGGTTCTGTAATATTCAGTCCATAACTATGAAAATTGTATACAAAACTGTATTACTGATTTTTGGTTTTCAACTTAGTAGATATTAAGAAAAAGCAAATCAAGTGTTATACACATTATATCGTACGATTATTCGACCGCTAGTCCCATACAGTTTTTACGACGCATTTTTTCCGTTAAGAACTTCGAAATTGTCAACGATTGAAATAATTGAACTGATTGTTGTATTTCGATAAAAGTATAAACAATATTTGTCGATAAATTGGTATTGTTATTTTGAAGTTTTTATTTTCTTTCGTAGCTTATTTTCTTTTGTAATATATTTTACTATACAATTCATATTTCCTCCATACATGGTTATTATATTGGCTATATATGTTTTTTATAGGGTTATTTTATTGCTATCATATTGTCATTATATTAACATAATATTGATCATACATGTTTAATATATATACATATAGGCTAATTAAAATTTAATGTTATTATATAGTTATAATATCGATATTATATTGTCATTTTATTGTCATTATATGTTTACTATTACTAGGGTAGATACCAAAACATAAGCATAATTAAAATGACAATAATTTTAACTTGAATAAGCTTTTTTTTCTGTATTTCATTTCTAAGAACAAAAAGTGCTTTGCAGTCAAATTAAGATCTTAAGTTCAATTCAGAAATTGAGAAATTTGTTTAAACTTCTGTATGAGTTGTTATTATATTTTCAGTTAAAAAAAAGCAAGAGTTGAACATGCTGATTTCTCGTAGGTCGACCCTAATCCAATCAACATAAGAAAAAAAAATGAAAAAAAGTCAAACAGTTGAACGAAAGCCCCATAAATTATTTTCTATAAATAAATAGAAAACATGATAAATTACCTAAGTAGGTGCAACCCGACAATTATGAAAAATCTAGAAAAATGTTTTCTTTTCATTGCATTTCAAGGTAATTCAAACCTTAACTATTAGGTAAAGAAGTCAAAAGTTTAATATCGAACTAATTGATTGTGTTTTTTTTTTAAATTGTGAAGTGATGAAGTATCAAGTATTTCACATACTTATGAACAATATTATTCATCATTCTCGAAATTTGTTTATAATTTTCTAAACGATTGTTAAAGTTTTGAACATAATTAATTAGAAAATATTCAGAAAAAAATATTCAGGAGAAAATGTTCATCAGGAAATATGATATTAAGAAATCGAATAAAGTTGGAATTAGTCGAAACAAACGTTTCCATACTTTAAACGCAATTATCTTCAAAACTAATTTTAGGTCATTTGTTGCACTGGAATTAATTTTCTCATGCTTTGCATAACCTCGATTATTATAAATAAATTAATATCATATTTTATTTTATTTTAATTTTATTTTTACGGTCACCGAAGCCTTTTTTAGGTAGGCCTCTTCGCTACAGACGGCTTGCAAATTTCACTAAGTTGGTCATTAGAGGAAAGTTCAAGGAAGTTTTGCTAGAAATTCTCGAAGAGGGGTTAATGACAGTTTATAAGTGGTGTCAAGAGAGGGGCCTCAGGGTTAACCCAATCAAAACTGAGACTCTCATCTTCACAAGAAAATACAAGGCTGAGAATCCGAGTAGAATCAGATTTTATAAATCACAGTTGAAATATGCCAAGGGAGTTACATACTCGGGCGTGTATATGGGCAGAAAACTTGCTTGGCAGAAACACCTGGAGAATCGATGCTGCAAGGTTTTGAGAATCTTTGCATCGTGCAAATCGGCAGTGGGTGTCAGTTGGGGGCTTTCACTCGACAAGGTCAGGTAAATCTACCAATCGCTGTCGCTTTGCAAGCTGCTATATGCTTCCATCTTTCGGTAGACGAAAGAAAAAAAGTCCGCAACGAAGCACCTACTGGATCATGTTCAGGCGGTTATACTTAGCGGCACCTTTGAACTCTGGTTGGCCAACCAAAGTACGCTAACCGTAGCCTCAAGAATGACCCTGGAGATCACTCAACAGAACCTGGAGGTGATGAGGTCTGCCGCAAGCGCAGCGTATAGATTAATATGTGATGGTAAATAGAGGAGGACTGTATTTCCTCACTGTGCCATTTAGAATAGAGTCTTGAAGAAGGAGCTGTTTGAACTTCCTCAAGACAACTGTAAAAAAGGGGTTCTACTTTGATTATCGACTCAGGGTAGAAATCCTGAGAAGACAGGAGTAGGACAGTAGGAAAGGTCATATTCAAGGACCTGGTTTACCGATGAATCTAAGACGGCTGAGAGGGTTGGAGCTGGGGTATTTAGACTAAGGGCGGGCGAAATCTTTGCCTATTCCCTCAAAAAATAGAACACCATCTTTCAGGCTGAGGTATTTGCCATCGATGCCTGCGCAGACACTCTTCTGAATATGAACGACGTGAAAGGTCCGATGAACATCTGTTCGGACAATAAGGCGGCTTTCAACGCCCTCATGAAACCTGACTTTACGTCGAAACTTGTCAAGGAAGTAAAGGAAGTATTACCTCACTTACTGGCAATCACAAGGTTACTTTTTTCTGGATCCCAGGACACCAGAGACATGAGGGTAACAAAAGAGCAGGTGAACTCGCCAAACTTGGAGCAAAAGAAGAGGGTGTATCTGACCTAGAGGTAGGCATACCCTATGACGAGGAAATCAAGGTCGCGGGTGGTCGACCAACGTTCACGCTAATCAGTGGAGATATATCGACACCTGCAGATGAGTGAGAGACATCTTGCCTTCACGGACGAAAATATATCCGCCGAAATATATTCTTTAAATTTATATGATGGAATCCATAACAAAAATATGAATAAAATAATATACTTATTGCCGGAATATATTTTTTATACGAAAAATACATTTCGTTTATATTTTGAAAATATATTTTTGTCTATGCGGGTGGGCAGGCATCATCTAACGTGGTACAAGATGATTCGGAATATGCCCAAGGAACAAGCTAGAAACTTTCTAGCTCAAATCACAAGGCACTGTAACCTTTGTTGCTATCTGCACAAGAAGGATGAGGGAATTGATTCATCTTGGAGATGGTGCAGAGAGGAAGAGGAAACTCTATACCATATCTTGGGGCAGTGCTGAGCTTCAACTGCAACAAGAGATGGAATCTTAGGCTTGGGCATATTAACATCAGTAGAGTTAAGAGAATTGGAGGCAGATTAAATCTCACGATTCTGCACGATCATTAAACTGGCTAAATCACATGAACAATAAGTACGAAGACCTTCGTCGAGTCCTTATCGCGGCCCTAACAACGCAACCCTTCAAGTTAAAAATTTTATTATTGCTATAATATTATGTTTCTAAGCACAGCGTACTTATTGTTGCGAAGCAAGAAAAATTACTTGTGTAGTGAAAATCAAAAAAAAAAATTTTTTAATTTTTTGAATCTGTATAAGTGAATTCAACTAGGTCTAAAAAGTCGTCATTTACCATTTTCATAGTGGCCACACGTGGCGTTACGTGATCGCGCCAATCAATGGCGCGATCAATTAAAAGGATATGTAAGACAAGAAGCGCGATCACGCGTCCTCTTCGCCCTTCAAGCTTGAATGCAAGTGCCGTGCCACCTATTCCTTCTTCTAATCGCCGAATACAATTAGGTCACAGAATTTTCATTCAATCAACTAAAGGGGCAATAATTGAAATGTCAACTGACGTTACTAAATGATTTATAACCCTTTTAATAGATTTTGTTAATAATTGCAACAATTTAGAATTTTAGAATTCATTTATTTAAACAGAGAAAGAATTAACATACGGATGAGCAACAAAGCTTATTCTTCAGCAAAATTTACAAGCAACAAATAAGCATGAACAATTAACAAAATGAACAATGAAATGTTGATAATATCTAATTGTTTATAGAAATCACGCAAT
>JAAMPD010001289.1:0-26656 GCA_025266255.1 Trissolcus basalis | reverse complement strand
CGATACTTTTTTGTTTTTAAAAAGTAGCTGTTCGAGCGCAAGTTCCCTTATTATATCCGTGGGTTCAATTTTGAGCCACCTTTTGGTTTCTAATGTCGCCAATAAGTTTCTTATGCCGACAAAGAAATGCATTTGTTTTTGCAAAAAATAATACCTCGGATTAAACCCTTATGGCTGACAAGAATTTACATTTTATAAATACAGTGTATATCGCAAATTGGTATTCAACGTTTTTCATATTTTCAAGGAAAATGTTATATATGCCGACATATATATACGGCCATTAATGTTGACATATATACAGTAATTTGCGTTGCACATTCGTAACATATATAACCATATTCATTTTTATATCAAACGTGAATGCATATATTTGAAAATTCCATAAATATTTGAATAGTTGTTATTGTTACATATTTGCGGCATATATCTATGCATGTGTATATAAATGTTTCTTTGTTGCTTGTGTTGGGACTCAAAACTCGAAAAATTTTGAAAAAAAAAAATTATATATTTTTAGGTTACATAAAAATGTAGAACTTGATTTATAAAATAACAAATTCTCATGCGAATTTTCATATAGATTTTTGTGTTATACATAAAAATATATTCGAATATTGAAAATGATATATTTATATATATTTTTTGTATATATTTATATATATATTTTAACGTATATTTTTGTCCGCGTGGGAATGTAATCTCATTTTAATATAACTTTTGTTGCAAAATGTTTCATTGGTAGTACACAATAAAAGCTCATTTCATGAATTAAATTTTGTTCTATCAATAAGAAAATCCAATATTACAGTCTTATTGGGAAAATTGATGCTTTAATCTAAAGTCATAAAAGCCTTACGTTGTGGGTATAAAACACTGCAAATAAGAACTGGTGGTGAAAATATATAAAAAAGACCGTTTGAAGGAAGAGTAGTCGTTTCAATTGTTTTATACCCGATTTTTCAGAAATGAATTGCAAAGAGCAATACATTATACATTCATGCGAACAAGTTATAATTTGGCGAAACAAAATGATCGCTAAAATGACTTTATGCTTCCATTCTTTTGATATCAAAAATTTTAAATTCCCACTTCTCAGAAACGAACTATGCAAGAGTGATTCTGATCGTAAAGTGTATACGGAGCTTACATAATTCATAATTTTATATAGACAATCAAAATACATAATTTATAGAATAAGTGATATCATTTTTTTCACGTTATAAAATTTTCTCAGAAGTGAAAACTAATGATTAAATATGATCAAATACACGAAAATTGTTTCAAAGTATTAATTATTTTTTTCATTCTATCAAAAATAATTTTTATTGATTTCTTAAATTTAGTTCTATGGGATTAACATGGTACAAATTTTTGTGTCCAATCCTTGTTTCTCACGTGAGATATAATATTAATGTAATTACGATTTGGACCAGAAAAATATTGTACTGTGAGAAATATCATCTTGATAGAAGACCTTTTAATGCAAAAGTTTCTCCTAGCAGTTTCTATACATAGACGGAGTGTACTTAGCTATCTAAATTGCTGTTCGCAGATTGATAGATCAGTTGGCCAGACAGCCGAGTAGAAAAATTGAACAATGAAAATCTGCTTAGATGATACGTCTTGCTGAGATGAAATTAACTTTTTACCATTCAAGCTATGCTATGTGTGACTGTTTCACCAGCGTGGAGAAATAGAAATTTATAGATAACAGAGATGTGGTGAGCTACGAAACTGCCATTAAACTCTCGGGTACGCTCCTAAAAGTGATGATATCTGATATAATTTTAGTTGCTTTCTTGAAACACAACCGAACCTTTCTTCACCTTTTTACACAAATTTAAGATTTAAGAAACGGCGTGCAATAAAAAAGTGCACATTTCTCATTGCTTAATTCAAAACTTATGCATCACCGCGGTGTTATTAAAAGCAAATGTGTGTTAACTTTTCTAAAGTGAAAAGTGTTATGAAATACGTTGCAACGTAACGTTATATGAATTATTTGCCATGAAAAACGTTTCTTAACTTTCCCGCGAACATAATGGTCAGTTTGGAATGCGCGATTTTCTTATAAACAAAAACTAACCGTCTAATTTACCTCTCAACACTCATCTTCAGTGTTACTATATACTTATATTTTTTTTATTTCAATTTTTTTTATTTTTGCGATTCAAAGTGTATTCCAAAATGAAGAACACTCTCAACTTCCACGCTTTTTTCCGAGAAAAAATTGCAAACATAACTGATTACAGCGAAAATGTTATTTTTTTGTACAGAATAAAAAAATCAGGCGATGGAGTAGAAAAATAGCAACAATTTATTGACGCATAGGATACCATTCGTGAAATCAAAATTCTCCCGAGCATGAAAATCAAACGAAAAATAACAAATGTAGAGAAATGAGTGGATATTGTATTTCACTTGAAAATCAGAAACAATTTTAATCACCCATTCTGTTATATAATTTCTGTTTATTTAATATTCATATCGCGTATATCGATCCCTGCAGCTCTTGCTGTTTTACACGTCAAAAAAAGTAATAATAATAATAAACTTGATATCTTTGGTCGTCGGAACTTTGCCTCTGTCCCTCGTCGTTTCTTCCTCCTTTCCTCCTTTTCCCCCGACTGCTTTCTTTGTCGCACTTGCAAACCGAGCGGCAAGCTGACATAGTCAGCGAAATCATTCGCCTTTCATTTCCTTTTGCAACTCGTGGCTCGGCGTTCCAGTCGCCATTTTGATTCGCGAGATATCTACCTGTGTATTATTAACTATCGGCGCGAACAGCCATGTGCCGGTCATCGCAAATTATAATGGTTGCTTGTGCCAAGAGAGCCGCACCGACTTGTCACGTACCAAACATTTTAACGTTTGACAAATTTTAAAACGAAGAAAAAAAAATTTTAACTCAGTCATTTTTCTTTTCACATCGAGAACTTTTTTTAATTCAAACTTGGATTGGGAATTTTTTGCTTTTGGGTTGGGTCTTTGAGATAAGAAAATTTGGAGAAAAATGTTTGGATGTAAAGTCGTGCAAAAACGATGAAAGAAATGAAACAATAAAACACGCGAAATTAGCATTTTATGCAACTCGCATAATTCAGCCAGATGGAACGATCGGCGATTTTCGTGGCCAAGGTCAAAAGCGAAGAGGGCCGAAAAAGTCGAGGACCCAGACGGAGGTCGATGTCTGAATTAGACATTCACCACGCAGCACTGCTCGTTCGATGCCAATATCTGATTGCCATTGCAGGATTAAAACCCTGAATTTCAATTCGCGAATTGCTCCGAACCAGTCGTTTTTCGTTGCCGTTTATTCAAAATCTCGCACTCTCCTCTCTCGCTGCTGGTTATTTCCAAACTGTCAATAAATTGCAAATTCTTTCACTCGAATTCTTTTCTCCTCGAATTAATCATGCTCGGACGTGTTTGGCCAGTGGAAAACTTTCGCGGTGTGATTAACGAAAAACAAAAAAAGTATAATAAGGATAATTAATTTTTAGGAAACGAAAAACAACGTTTATCGCCTTTCATTACAGTTTTTAAAACATAAAAGTTTGCTCTTGTACAAAAATAGCATCCTCTCTGTATATTGTAATGCGCTTTTCATTCGCCCGTCCTAATGTGAAATGATTTTGCATTTAAAAATTCTCTTTGTTTGCTTTTCTTTCCTAAAAATCCCATTCTTTGAGATAAATTAAAAGGTAATTTGAAAATGAGCAAAGTTGCTTTTTGTTTGCGATTCGTAAACAGCGCCAATAATAAATTCACTTTTCTGAAAGCAATTAATCCGTTAGTTATAATTACTCGTTCGAGTGGTCGTTCACTGAGGGGTCTAATTTTTATGTCACTGCATCTTTGCTGTTATCAAGCTACGTGCAAAACCGTACGCACGCACGCTGTCGGAATATAAATTTTAAGATGGAGGAATATATATACTCGAGGAAGAGTTCGCATTAAAACATCTCCCGAATGTCGTGCCCGTAAAAAAGCCTTAAAAAGTTTGCTGTTCTTCAATTTCTAAAAGGGAACGCGTCAGACCGCGACTGGAATGACGCCAACCTATAGCACGACTTTCTTGTTATCTAATTTTTTCACTCGCAAGATGGTTTACAGAAGCAACGAGATCATTCAAACTTTAAACTTCTGGTGCGTTACAAAAAATTACTACGTTGATCGTATCGTTGAATTTTCTGCATTATATACTAAAATTTTTAACATTTATATATACGTATGTTGTATATTTATTTCGACGTATATAAAATTAAACGCAGACAAATAATTCTAAAATTTACTGAATAGGGAGGACAAATCTAAAAAATGGAAAAAAATTATTGAAACTTACAACAATTTTGATGAATGAGCATCAAGAATTAATATTGGTAATTTTTTCTGTTCCTTCATCAAAATTTGCTGTAAGTTTTAATACTTTTTCCTGAATTTTAGAAAAATCGCATCTCGTTGTCTCCGGAAAAAAGTGTACACAATAGTAGTGCCACTTATTTTTTTTGTACTCGACCAGAGACACTACCGTGTCTCCTGATTTGTTCCCCATATACTGTACAGTTCAGTAAATTTTCATTCATAAGTTACAATATTTGATAGATTCTTTTTCCCAGTGTATATATTTATATTTGTAACAAGCCCTCATGGATGAAAATGTATTGATTTCAATGTATTTTATTTATATTATATAGATTTTAATATATAGATTATATTTCTTTTTCTGAGGAAGATGGAGAAAGAGAGAAAAACAAATTCGAAAATTTACTATAAAAAATCGCAAAAACTATACTCCAGACTTGAAATTCAATGGAATTTATTGTGAAAATATATAAGTATTAGTCAATGTGAATATGCAAAATGTTATTACATATATAATAAATTTTATTATATTTTATAGTAAATTTTATTGAATTTCAAGTCTGGGGTGGTTTTGCGATTTTTCATAGTAAATTTTCGAATTTATTTTTCTCCGTGTAATTCGCACAAAATTGAGGTTGTAAAATGTTACGGTGTAGTTTTGACTAGCTGATAGTTAAACTTTATATTTGTCACTAAAAGCGTGAATCAGTTGGCGTTATATAGGTACACATAAAATGTCAATCTACAGGAAGTTAATGAAAGCAATGCTAGTCTTTTGTCCTCATCACTCGAACGAAGGCCACGAGAAAGTCCGTAACGCTGGTTCAGTGCCACGGTCACGTTACGTGCGTGGCATCGTCTCGGACGAAAGTAAACTAAATCTGAAAGATTGTGCAACACCGTTTAAAAGTCATTCAACGTTTGCTGAATGCGTGAGGGGCTGCGTATTATAAGCTCCTCGGCTCTGCATGGGAAACCATCGCCGGGCACCTCCGGCTTGGCTATTTTTATCTCTGCGATAATCGAACACAAAATCGCACGTCGTTTTACATCAATCTTACTAACAACATAGTTCCCTCCTGTAATTCATCCCTCGTTGAATTATTTTCCCCGAGAAATAAAACATAAATTTTTTCATCACTTACCGCGAGGGGAATCGATCATTTTTAAATTTCATACATAATTTTATACTTTCTTTTTTCAGTCATGATTGAATGCATTTTGAATCGAGATGAACGCAAGAGAAAAAAGAATTTTTAAGTTTTTTTTTATATACTTTTTTTTAGATACCCATTGACGGTAATGTATTGATTGTTGATGCGCGTATCAGAAGGAATATGTACACAAAACGAGAGAAGAACTTGTCCTGGGCCCTCGAGCACCTTTTGTCAGCCAATGTGTACGTACCTGACAGAGAGAGGAGCCAGCGAAAAGCTTGGGTATTAACGGAGAGGAAATATTCTGTGTACCATGCAAAAAGTGACGCGGTATTCCATTATCCTCGGCGGTGCGATGCAAAACCGGTCGAAATGATTGGATTTTTATATTTGTCTCTCTCTTTCTCGTCGCGTCGCGCTTGTGCTTTTTCTCGCGCTACCTTTCCGACGCAAACAGGGTACTTTTTCTTTTGCATCACGGATGGACAGACTTGGACTATCAATTGATGAGTGTGTAGATGTAATAAACGCGTCCCGCGTGTATAATAATAACGACTTTGTCTTTCTAAGTAAGGCTGCTTTTTTTCATCTAATTTTAGATTTCTTCATAGTCGGAGGTAAAATATAATAATCGGGTTTTCAAGTTGATTTATTTTTCTTTTTTCAATGTTTGTTTTTTTTTTGGGAAAAAAACATTAAGTTGTTTGAACGGTGACTGAAGCCAACTGTTGAACGTCAAAAAATTTTTTGTTTGCATTCACTTTATTTCGATAGATGAAAGGAATATATTCAGAAAAAAAGAATTGATTGACTTATATGGAATGGAAATAAAAGTAAAAGAGAAATTGGGTTATCAGGAGTTTGCAAAAATTCAATTATGAAAACTGGGTGTTGCGAGTTTGCTCTGTTTTTTTTAACATTTTTCGATTGGGTGAAATTTTTTCTGTGACACTTTGTGGTCGAATCGTCAACTTGACAAGTGAGTTAACACACAGTAACCACGAACAAAAGCGTGAAACAGCTCTTGACATTGGTGTGAAAATTTCCTTCCTTTTGTCCATTTCATCCTGTTGTAATATTCCACTTTTGTTTGTTCTCATTCATGGTTGCATTTTTTATCGCTGATTCGCAAAAGCTCGCCGCAAAAAAAATATTTTTTTCAAGAATCGGACAAAATTCATTGTGACAAATTGGTTTTTGCACAATCAAGCATAACTCATCAGCCGAGGAAATGTGCATGGAAAGCTCTTTGGCTGAACCGTGAGCGTTACAAAACCAGCACTGAAATGACAACAACAAAAGTCGCGCCAAAAATGTTTGAAGTATTTCATCGCAGTCAATCGTAATTCAAACAGAAAGAGGCGTTCTGAGAAAAGTGCGTCCAACAAAGACGTTGACGTTTTCGCAAACGTGAGCTCATCGAAAAAGCTGGCTGAGAAAAATATTAACATAAATTTGCAGGCTCAAACGGGCAACCGAAAAAAGACACGCGGTCATGGATGGCGATTTTATCGCAGGACGATGGTTGGCAGTGCATTGCACCCGTGCATGTCCGGTACTGGCGCGTTGTGTTTACATCCGACATTTTCCAATTTTACATAGTCTACTGCGCGGAAGTAATTCGTCGCCGATGACACGCGATAAGCGATATTCGCAGTGCCAGCGGCATCGCGAATATACTTCGAGGAGGGCAATAATTTCGCTTCGTTACTTTCGCGGGAACATCTGCGAGCAACGCATTTACAGTGGCATATTATTTATCATGTAATATCGCATGTTCGGCGTAATGCTTTACTGCATCCAGAAATCACGAGTATTTCGAGAAAATTAATGATGAGAATCAAGTTTTTTTCCTCTCCACCCCTTCGGCACATTTATCGGTGTCGCGTATTTCATTTCATGGCAGGGAATTTAAATTCCAATGCTCCCCGAGAAGAGATAGATTTCTGATCTTCAAGGATGTCCGATTAACCCATAGGGCCCTCGGAGGGCCCCAATTTAGTTGACATCCAATCATTAATTTGATCAATCTTGGAGCAATTTAAAATCATTCATACTTAATCATTCCAATTATTAATTAATATTAAAAATTCAACTTTTGAATTATCCATTAGATTAAACACAATTATTAACGTAATAAATAAACTAAACTGCAATCCAACGTGTACTTGATAAAGTTACTTAAAATGATTGGTTTTATAATAATCATCAAAATATTATTGGAACATTATTACAATGTTCAATTTTTGACGATATTCAGACACTGCAATATTGAAAAGTTCGCGAGCTCAGGTAACAGCGTATCTGAATTCTGTATGATAATTTTTTTTTGTATCGCCGACTAATTGAGTAACATAATATTCATGCAATTGGAAAATGTTTCGAAATACCAAGTTTGGAAATTTGTCGGTTTGTTTTCAATCCCTGCTACTGTATAAACATGTTATGTCCATTGTGTAACGAACTGTTTAGTAAAACAGTCACAAAAAACGTATTACTTATTTATTATTTTAAACATTGTCCTCCGCGTGTGTGAAATTGTGGAATTGTCGGAATGTTTAATATAGGAAGTTTATTGACAACATTTCATTGCTTGCGGATACGCGAAATATGAATTTCAAGTTAATATTTTTGTACGAAGGGGTTTTAATTAATCTTGATAAGAGAGCGGAATAAGCAGAATTGCAGTGTTAGCTCTTTATACGACCCTCGAACCGCGCATTCGTATATCCTTTAAATTATCATTAATGACAATCTAACAATGCTCCGCAGAGATTAACCAGTCTTCACGTTTTTTCCTCGTTACACAATTTCGTATATAGATTCGCAACAGGTTCCGCGCGCACATTTTTCGCATCTTTTCTTTATCCGCCGCGAACACGTTACACCGCTTCACAAAACCTGTTTATAAGGCTTATGTAATGTCAAATATAAATCAAGAAAGTGCATTACATAATTAATTGGACTGACGATTAAAAATGCGTGCATTTTTGCACCCCTCGAAAATACACGGTTTCTATGATTTGGAACGATGTTATGTGATGCTCGCGTTTAATTAACCGAAACTCCGACTGAAAGTGACGACTCGAGGGGTTTTTTTCAAACCTCGCTAAAAATCTTTTTTTCAATTCGTAACGACCCTCGTGCAATTTATCATTTGAAAATTTTTTTTGCCCCCGTTAACGAATATCCGATTTGATTTTTTGTTGCCTCTTGTGTATCGAAAAGAAAGGAAAAGTTTGTTGAGTGGTTACGTTGTTATTGCATGCATTTAATTGAATAGACTCGCTTAGTACCTTGTAAACGTTTTCTGCTCAAGATGAAATAAAATTTTTGAAAGGATTCGAAACTGGAGTCTCATTAAGCCGAAAAAATACGAGGCTTATTAATGATTAAACGAACGTTACAACGTGTCATTTAGTCGCGTACTCGGAATCAAACACAGATAAGTTCAAAATAAAAAGACCAATTTGTTTTAGACGGGAAATGATTATAAAAATTTTAGTTACCGATTTTGCAAGCAGGGAAAGTCGTGTCTTTACAATCTAAGAGGCAAAAATTCTTGGGTTGTATTATTTTCATTGATGCGATCAAAACAGATGTTACTTCATAACCAAAATTATTCATCGTTTTATTGGCCATTTGTCAGATAATGAAAGTTATCTCATTTTTGCAAAGCAGTCACATACAAGCGCGGAATCACAAACTCGCTTTTAGATTATTTTACGCAATATCTCATAACAGCCTACGTAACGTCACATAAGACACGTGAAATTTCATAAAAAATAGTATTATGTCCAATAACATTGTATTAGTTTGCTAAATCGATCCCGTCTCTATGGCGTGGAGAATTTTCTACTATAGAGATGATGGAGCGATTACATTAAACCTTATGCATCATTTTTGATATGTCATCTGGAGAAAAAGCTATACTTTATATATATATATAGTTATGTTTGTTATCAGATGCGATATGAAATTCGTGTTTCACCCTGAAGACACGTTATAAATCCCACGAATTACCATAATTCCCGGAGGTTCAGACATGTCAACCCGACGCAGGTCGTACGTAAATCTAGTTTTTCAACGTAAAGTACAAAATAATAGCATTTTTTACCGCAATTATAATTGGAAAAGTACACATAATCGCGGGCAATTTATGTTCCGTTGTTGAGTCGCGTCCACATTTGTTGCAAATTATGGCAATTTGTTGGGTTCATCCAACAGGAACGTTTAAGACGACACTTTTTTGCTGTAACTTATTTTATTAACGATAACGGTCTCTGTTGTTTAACGAAATGACCGTCGTGATTAAAAATAAAGTAATGAAGATAAATACTCCATCTTCGTTCGCGTTCATACATCATTTTGTTCCTCTCTTCATTTCAACTTGGTCGCTCAATTATATTTCAATTATGGTCATTTTTTTTTCATCCCAACGGTCATGTTTTACTTAATTTCTTTAACCATTGATTACGCGAATTTTTATCAATTCAAACAATGGTACGAGATTTATATTTAAGATATAATAATTGCCACAAATTTATTCCATTCAATAAAATGTAATTATAATTATATTTCACATTTCAATAATATCATTATTTTATGTAATGTTTGTTATTATATATAATTGATTTTCATGTTTCTATATTTTTTTTCTATAACATTTAAAACAAAATAAGAGAAACAAAGTCTTCTGTTTTTTCGGAAAAATTTTTATTTTGGCAATTTCAATTATAATTAAATTTTTATAATGAAATTTTGTACAAAAATACATTGAATCAAAATATTATTTTTCGTATATTTGATGATGATTAACTCTGCATTTACATAATGAGGTTTAAATAACTTCAGCGAGACTTTTTTAGAATTCTTATTAAAATGATCAGTTCTCACAAAAACATGAAACAAGAAAACTGTAAAACAATATTATAAAATGAATCATAAGCGAGAGCATTGTTTCTATCTTATTTATACGTAAACAAATACGAGTTGAAAGTCCCTTTTGAACGTTTTACAAATACAAAAGGAATTAAAAATGAGAATAATATGACAGAGCTGTAATATTGAAAAAATATTAAGCTACTTAAAAATTAAGCTCATGAAGAGGCAAGAAAACGAAATTTCGAGTATTTTGTTTGTTATCCTGAAATAGATTTTCAGATCAGAAATCTTTGTCTTTCATTCAATGCGTTTATTGCTATTTCAATCATATTTTCTTTTCATTTTAATCGATTATTTTTAAACAATATATAAACTTGGAATGAAAGCAAACAGAAACAGAATAACTATAGCCTGTGAATTGAAATAAAACCAACATACAATGAACTGTGATTTGAAATAAAACCAAAATAAAACCAAAGTGAAGTCAGTCAGTGTTGAACGCAGGCGGTAATCCACAGTGGTCAGCTTCCTTTTAGCTTAAAGGATCAGTCTAGTGTGTAGACCACACTAAAAAAATAAACAATTAAAAAAAATCAGTTTCTTTATACTTTCAGAAAAGAGGTATCGTTACTAGAAATGTTTATGTTGAATAAAAGACAAGTTTTACTTTGTGAAAGTTTTTCTTTTAATTTTAATTCGTTTATGTAATACGTTGAAATTATTCGGCGTTCTCAGTAGATCAAATGGATGTGAGTGAGCTTGAACCAGCGCCCACAGACATTAACTGGAGATAATTACTGTAGGTACTGTTAGTTTTCAATGTCCTGAATGAATAAATAAATAAATAATGTAATAATGTTTCTAATAGTCGCGTTTTCACGGCGGGAACGATATCGGTTGCCTGACCACCATAAATAAATATAATTTATAAAGCTTGTTTAGCGAGCTAATAATTAAAGCTTTTGCAAAAAATTAACGTGAATAATCACGTGTCTAATAATAATTTAAAAAATAATTAAGCACCCCCATATTTCTAGAGATTTTTCGACGAATAATCTATTTTATACAAGTATGATTTTTATTAAAAAAATTTAAAACGTTCAAGCTTTTTTTTCTTAACGACTATTAAATAAATCACTGAATGTTTGATAAGATATTAGAAAATTTTAGATTATAAAATATAAAAAGTAATAGAAGTTATATAAAATAAAACGTCTTCCTTCATGATATCAAATGTATATTTATTTATTTGTTCAATAATATTTATAAATATCCAATATGATATTCAAAATATGAGAATATAAGGTTAAAAGTAGATATAAAAATGATTAATTTTATTTCCTTGTGATTCACATATGAGGCTGGCTTCAAAGGAGACAAGAATGTGAGATTGAATGAAATTAGATAAAAATTTTTCAATATGTTTCGTATACGATATTCTAAATTTAGACCTTAAATTTAATCTTAATAAAATTATATTTGCAGACATCGTGATGTGCTGAGAATTACAAATCAAGTCGAATCGTTATTGATACAATTGTTTTTCGATGCAAAAGAACTTGCATTAACGATGAAAAATAGTGAAGCATTGTGCAAGTAAGCGCATTCAGGACAATGGCATTGTGCAACGTATATATTGTGTTTTGAAATTTGTGTTTCACGATATAAATTTGTATCTGGGATCGCATTTTTGTCTAGCCTATATAAATATGTTTTGCGGTACTTTTTAAATCTGGTAAATTATTCCACGGAATTGATGTAACGTGTAGCATAATAGTTTATGACATTAAATTTCTGCAAAATGTTTTTGCAAAACCGTGATTTTCCATTAGAGTGAAATATTACATTATTGTGATTTCAAGAATCGTCAATACTAGAACAATCTGAGGTTCACAGATTGATGGTTTCATATATCTTTCTATTTTTAGATTTCGTAATCATTTTCATAAGATTTCAGACAGTTATTTTTCTAATTATTTTGAGTGTTCTTCAATATGGCAAAATCAACAAGACAGAAAAAATCAGTAAAAATAACATCACACAGAATAAATTTTATTCCATATATGAATTTATTATTGAATAATTATTTATAATATCGCAACAAAACATAGATTTTACATTGTAATTGTAACTCAAATAAAAAAGTTATCTGACTTACAATTACACTTAAAAATATTTCGCTAAATAAAAAATCTTGATAATAATACAAATGTCAAAAACTAACGAGCCATAAAATGATTGGCGTACTTTTAGGTACATGCAAATTCTACGATTCGTACTAAGAATGGTTTCGAATGAAAATGCTTTTAACCTGCGAAGTTGAAAGTAGCCTCGCATAAATAATTTTCAAGCGTCCGAAAAATGGCATAAATCACCACGCCCATATTGAGCCCGAGTCCTCTGGTGACATGGTGGAAAACTCT
Organism: Trissolcus basalis; assembly: GCA_025266255.1. Taxonomy (NCBI): domain Eukaryota; kingdom Metazoa; phylum Arthropoda; class Insecta; order Hymenoptera; family Scelionidae; genus Trissolcus; species Trissolcus basalis. Next base: position 13,824 of record JAAMPD010001289.1, on the reverse strand, counting down.
TGTCGGGCCAAGTTCTTTGCGCAGCGGCGCTTCCTCATTCTTGGTGCAGGATAGTTCGCTATGTATGAAAAGCTAGCGTCTAACGAGCCAATTGCACCACTATCACGATAATCAATCGTGCGCGAGAATTGGTCGCGAGATATTTCCATCGCATCGGCATAAAGCACTCGCACTTTTGCAGCACTTCCTGATTGGAAAAGAGATCCGGCGTCGCGCGTGAATTATATATGATGACCATCCCGCTACTCTTTTGCACCGTCCTGGCGTCTCTCTCCGACAAAGAGTAGTCTCTTTTTCTTTACCTCCGCTTGTTCCGTTTATCGCACACCTCTCTCTTCGTGTTTTCCCTCTGCCTCATCCACCGGCAGAGCAATGAACTCCACGCCAGCTGTATCATCAGCAGACTCTCCAATGCTACCAATATACGCTCTCTGCACTGGCGAACACACACGTGGCCGCGTACGCACGTGCACGCATACACAAAAAATTTGTCTTCAAGATACTTTGCCCAGATACATCAAAAACAAACCTAACTTATCGGCCTCACTTCTTGCGCACATTTTTTCCCCACTCCTTTGGCTCTCTACTTATAGGGAAGAAGAACTCTCTTGATTATTTTCTTGCTCGGGGGAGAAATGCTGGAAATCAATGTTATCGAGTGTGTGTTTGGTAATTGAAACTTTATTTTTCTTCCAAGGTTCGTTGCTCTGCAATTATAATTGAAGAACATCCTGATGCTTGATTAACAGTGATTGTTCGAGGATTACGGATCGATTAAAAAACGTTGCATCAACTGTTTTAATCTGTGTTTAACAACGCAGTGCACAAAATCACAGCGAATTGAAATTCAAGCTTTATCCTTCCTCGTTATAAACGAATACAATGTTCACGTAAAAATGTTATAATTTCTATCACCGAGAAGTGCTAAAAAAATGAGACTCTGCTTAAGAGATTGTGAATACAAACTTTACAAAAGTTTAAACTTCTTCTTTTGCGCGCAAGGAGAATGAAAAAGTTATTGTTTCTTTTGATATCTTCTCCTCTCGTATATACTTATATTTTTTGTATTTGCATCTCCAGCAGTTTTTATGCTTCGCAAAGTTTTTTATTTTTTTTATTCCCGCTAAAATAACAATGTTTGAAAGCAGTAATTTTTAAAGTAAAAACTTTATTACCGGCAATATTTTTAAACTATGAAAAAAAAAGTTAAATCAAAGGGATCTATATTTTTAGCTTAATAAAATTCATTCAGTAAATCTTGAGATGAGATCGGTTTTGATTACATCGAGATCATCTTTTATTCGTCTCGAGATTGAGTCGACGATATGAGCAGATTATCGCGTCATGATTACTTTTTGAATCGGCGGCTTCATTTTCCCGTTTTGATATTCTGCGATAAAATGGGCGTAATTACCGATCGATGAGATTCACAACTTCATCATCCCTTTTTTTTAAACTTTTTAACTTTTTAACTCTCCACTGATGTTGTTAAATTTACACCTTATTATCTTCTACGTTTCGCAAATGAAGCCGTTTTTACAATACAAATTATTTTCATCGTTTTTAATTAAATTTTTTTCTTTCGCTGCAAATTTAATGACAAATAAACCCAAGAACATGCAAATGCGTTTGGAATCATGTGCGCGATCCATGTCGACAACTGATGCATGATGATGTATCGCAGACTACAAGTTTCGAATTACCACAACCAATGTATCCTGGAGACAGATTCGTTGCCATCCAATCAGAAATGCACATCTCGTATTTTGTTGCCGCCGATAAATCATTTAAACATGCAATATTTGAATTTAACCCCCCCCCCCCGGTCCTCTTCTATTTCATCGTCACACGCCGATAAATTTGAATTTAATCCGGTGGGGGTTTTCGTGCCAAGAACAAACTCTTTCTTCCACATTGTTCGCGAAAATTGCGAAATTAGATGAACATATTATGATACCACTGGGCAATAAATCTTTGCCGCTAATTATGAGGCGTTTGTTTTCAACTTAATCGCCAATTACAATGCTTGGAACACAATTATTTGTATCTCGTAATCTGGAACATTGTTTGTTTTTTTTTTTTTTTTTTTTGCATCCTACTTTTTATATCCCTGTGATCTTATTATTTGAAATCTATTGTTTCTGACTTTTTTCTTTCATTTTTATTGGTTCATCAGGTATGCGAATAACCGTCGACCCAGCCCCGAAAGGAAAATAATATCTTCAAGTCCGACGATGAAGTTGTGCAAGTGTGTGTGGATTGAATGTAACACACACAAAGGGGTGCATCTCCCACGCGCCATTTTTACCATACAATTTTTATTGTTGGCTTGCATTCTTTTGTTCGAACAAATTTCGTTTATCATACAAACACCATTCAACAAAACAATTTTGTTTATTTTTGTTAATGTTTTCATTTCTCTTCGATGCTGAAAAGTAATTAAATTATGAAAAAAGAGAGGAAACGCGATTAACGATTGAACGCACGTTTGGGTTGAATAAAGTGATTAATTTGCTCCTGTTTGTCAATGACAAAATAACAGAATTATTTGAGCGTATGTAGCTGTCGTTGCAGCCGACGGAAATGCTACACCTTATTGGCATAAGCGTCTCAGAGACGTTGGCATGCCAACTTAGCAGCGACTGGCATGCGGCGAAAAAGTTAACCCGACTCCAAGTCACCATTAGAGACAAAGTGACGCACCACGGAAGAAGGTTTCTTTGGCTCTTCATTTATCGGCGAGTTGAAACTTGCTCTGATACCCCGGCTGGCTCATTAAGCATTTTGCAAGAGCTTCGGAACGCGACAATTTTAATTTCGCCAAATTATATGCGCGAATTAACGTTTTTGTAATCAATGCAAAATTCATGAGGGCTCGGCTTAAGTGCATTAATTAAGTAATCGCGTATGAAAAACAAGTCCATACGAGAGGTATAGATTGCGATTCATTTTTCATTTCAAAAATTCAATTCAGTCTATTTTTTCATCCACAAAAAAAAAAAAAAAAAAAAAAAAGTGAATGAAACGAACTGGACTTTTTAGGGAAAATGTTTTTGTTTTATTGCAAATACTTTTGAACGAAAAAAAAAATCAATCAATTTGGCTCAATGATAACTTTTTCTGGAGCTTCGATATATTGATTTCATTACTTGGTGTTTATTTTTATGTGGAATGTTTATTTTATAAGACTTAGTTCCGGATTTGTCAGACAAAATTGACGAATTGAAATTTTTGCAATTTAAAAAATAAGTTTGATGTATCGACGGTTAATCTAATGATTTGTTCGTTTTGTTACAGGTACGTACACAAAAGGCTTTGACTTAATGGCGGTAAATGTAAGTAATGACAAATCAATATTGTCACTTAACATTTTTGCACATCATCCTAACGCTGGTAATAATCGTGTGCGGTTATTTATACATAAATAAAAGCCGTGTCGGTTTATCGATTGAGAGGCGTCTACAAACCGTCCGGTATGAAATTAACGACTCGCCCAACCAAAATAGTCGAGCAATATTTTTTTTTCTTTTCATTTTTGATCATGCTGAAATGAATTTCAATTTCGCATCCAAGAGTGTGCTTTGATTTTTTCCAGCTATCAATAAGGGTAAACACTTTCTGACAGTCGAGCGAATGCACGGTCGATTTGCGTCAATTATAATTAGATGTCTATCCAAAATATCGATCGCGGCCGCGTCTATAATTTAGTAAAACGAAACGTATACCCGCACGGTGATCGGCGAAAAATTGGGTGAATGCGAAAAAGGTTGTGAGAAAAAAAAAAAAAAAACTAGGACAGGAAAAAAAAAAACAAAAAACAAAATAGCGAACGCAGGTTTATATTTATTCCCTCGCATTTTGACTTGTACAAATGAACGTAATTGAGATGGATGCCAGTGTTTGAGGGAAACATGTTGTTTGTGTATTTTCAGGCGAGAGAGCGCGCATTTGCATTTTGAATAAGAGAACACTATAAATTTTGTCGGCAAGACGAATCGTTCGCTGCGCAAACGAGTATGGCAAACTCGCGTAACGAAAGGTTTTGCGCTGCACTCTATACATACGCGTAATTCAATCTCGGATCCACGAAAGGCCGCCAGCCAATTAAGATCCTGACGAACAATTTTAATGCTTTACGAGAATGGACGTTGAAAAAAAGCGAGACTTTGCGAGAAAAATGGCTAAACTCGGCACCCGAAGATTTATGACATTCCTCCAAATCAAACTTCGAGATTGCGAACAAAAGTTTGCTACAAATTCAGTGCAGGCAAATGTCAGATCAAAAACATTCAACGTTTTGCGTATTGTTTGCAAAATTATTATGGGATAATGATCTCCGTGACTGGAAGCTTTCATTTTTAATTTTACCGAAGTGCAAAACGATATTTATCATAAAATAATCACGATCTGTCACGCGAATTTTATAGATGTAAACAATATTTTCTGTTTATAGGACAAATTAGAAAAATAACAAAAAAGAATAAAAAAACTTTCTGAAATTAAATTTTTCAACGAAATGGGAAATCATTTTTTTATTCCATTTTATTTATTCATTAATTATTACGTGTTTGCTATTTTTTATTTTATTTTTTTTAGATAATCAGGTTTTGTTATTATAATTTAAAATCTGGATGAGATTTTTCGTATTCAATATATGAGGGATGTTTGTGAATTTTTGAAACAATTTTATTTTCCAACCTGAGTGAAATATTTGCGAATCTCACTAGAGATAAATGCAACGATCATTAAATGTGCATAAATCATACGAATCCGCCGTTTTGTATGAGCAAGATGAATCTGATATACAATTTCCATATACAGAGAACAAGTACAAAAATGTTTTTTCAATTCACTGAATAATGCACCGTTTCAATACGAGCCAACTCGTTCCTTTAGATTAACTTTTAATCTATATTTAATTAGCGTCACGAAAAGCGTTTTAACCGACTCATAAATTATAACACTCCTTCACTAATAACATATATTTTTCTCAAATAAATCACGTATCAAGTGCACAATTTCCGTCGTACCATTGCCACCATCAAGCTCGAAAAAAAAAATCGTGCTTCATTTCTGGCCAGCACGATTTCTCGATTTTATATCTCGTCTTAAATTTTGTCAATTAACTTTTCCAAATGAACGATGAAAGTTTGTTTATCTGATTATAACAGAGTGCGAGCAGAGGAAGGGCTTTGTGCTCAGCGCCCAGCCCTATCCGGCCCTGTTTAGTTATTCATTCACGTACACACCGAACCTGGTCATGCTACGGTGAAATTAAGTGAAATCTATTTAGATCGGTAGATCAGCGGGCGCTGTTTGTGAGGGCGCTCGCGAAATTGTATTTGTGTGCGTTTCCGCATGCCGTAAAATTTACGTGAGGATGTCGACGGTGCGCTGCAAAATTTACCTTAAACACGTGCGATTTGTGCACAAGGCCATTGTTCCAATCTCCGTTTACTTTTTAAGTGCTTTTACTCGCTTTTTTTTCAAATTCATGTTTAATCTCTTAATTTATTTTTTTCCTACTGAAATTCTAAAAGGAAAATTTCAGAATTCTTCATTTTTTATTTCCTTTTCAACAAAAAATAAGCCAACAAATAATTCAAAATAAATATATGTTTTATTTATTATACACGGAGGAAAAAGTTGTCATAATTTTTATCACAATTTGTTTAATTTTTACTAAACAGTTTCAGAATTGTTGGAACAGAATCCATTTTGATAAAAATTATTAAACTGGTTAGTTAAAAATACTACAAAATTGGATAATTTAAAAAAAGAAAAGTCTGATAATTTCATTTCAAAATGATTTCTGTTTCTTACTTATAAAACAGTTTGGTGAAAATGAATAAAAATTTTTCCCCGTGTATATGTCTTAATAAAATTTGTTTTGCTATTTAAAATGAGAACAGAAAGATTGACAAAAATTGTAAACTTATTTATCGAGTCCAAAAGGACCTTCCCCAAGAGCTGTAAAATAAAACGTTTCTCAGCCATTAAAAGAATCGAGTGTGTTAAGTAAAAGCAAAATGAGCAATGAAGATTTGATTCAAATCCGGAGATAAACTTTCGGGGACTGTGCGATTTGTTTTAGACAGCCTGTGAGTTCTCACGATCCGATGAGATACTCGAAGGATCAAATCTATTATAAGCGAATGCTAATAATATTTGCTTCCTGTACGATTCTTTTGCGTCGTGCAGAATCACGAACGGGCGCGCATCTCTGGTCGCTCCCTCGAATTATAACTATTTTGCGTTTTTTCCGCGACCCAGCTTGCAATCGAGGAAGTGAAAATGTGAAACGGTATTTTCGCCCTCCCTCGTATACCATCCCGGCGAGGTCTTCTCGCTTTACCTCAACTTTCTACGCTTATTTCACAAACAGTAACCTATTTCCTACTGAATACTTGCATTAAATCATTACCATGTCTTTTGAATTCATTTGTTTTCACAATTATTTGGAGTGAATTTTTCATCTCCGTTCTCTCACGACCACGAAAACATTCGTGTAAAATTGTATTTGAAAACAAAAACTGTTGAAAATGCCTTTCTCTCGAAATTTTTATATAATTGAATATTGATGTTGAATATTGAAAAAAAAACTTTTAATTTTGAAAATTTCTAGTTTCCAGAGAATCTTTGATAATAATGATTCATTATATTTTGTTGTTTATTAGATTATTTTATTTTGGAGGAAATTGGTATTTTTTCATGAGATAACTCAAGTGCAGCACGTTCCAATAACTTACAATTCATCGTGTTATTTTATCAAGTTCTTAAGTATAGCTTTTCAATCAATGCTGATTTTTTTCAAATGGCTGGAAAGTATTGATTAAATGTAAATTCAAGTGGCACTCTAACGAGTCAAAAAAAAAATGATTTGCAAGAAAATTTTGTCGTGTTTGAAATGTTAATGTTGTGTTTTAATGAATAAAAAATGCAATTGATTTAAATTACGAAATTTGTCACGAGCATATTTCTTCTGGTAATCCAAAATCCTTGTATCGCAGACTAGTTATTTTTCCACCGGGTAATATATCAAAAGTTATAAATTAGAAGCCAAAGTTCATCCATTACCTTTGAAAGCAGGCGTTAATCTTTGTTCAGTTCCGAAAGTTCCCGTGTCAAATAATAGAAACATCAATTGCAATTCCACACCGTAGCAGTCAGTTTTCGAAAAATCTTCGAAACCGAGAAGAAACGGATTTTCAACCAAAACATCTTCTTGCAAAAACCATCGAAAACCTTCGAAACTACAATTCCCAGTAACTTAAATCAAATTAACAAACCAAATCAAATTGTTAATTCAATACTCCAAAAATATCCTTTTTCACAAATTTTGCCGTCTAGGCAGCAATCTAATTCCGAATCGTACAAATCGATAAACCCGAAGATTTCACGACAATTTGCTTTTTTTATTTCAGCCTTCGAAAAAAAGTGGAGTCTCTTGAATGTGAAATGTTGAATTTGGTGGAAACGCGCTGGAACGAGAGTGTTTCGCGCGTCCCTGAAAAATTTGGACGCATGAATCAAGGTCCGAGGGTGTCCCAAGTGGACGATAAAACTGGCAAAAACAGGAGGCGACCTTAGGAATGACGCGAGCGGCACAATCGATTGGCTCGTATCCAAACGCTGAGTGCCGAAGACCATCCGGCGTATAATATCGCTCGCCAGTAATATGAAAGAGAGTCTTGACCATGAACACGCGTTGCATAACTACATGTGTGGCATGTGTGACAGTAACTATATGACATGCGATTGTGAGGTAAGGTCGTACAGGAACCCGCGAGTGCAGCGCACTCTCTCAATTGCATGTGTGGGCACGCGTAAAAGGATGCACGCGCGTGCACGCACCGCTGCGCCTATTACAACGCGACCTTGCCTTTAAACTTGAAAAGCAGCTGTTCGTGCCGGCACTCTTCGATCCGCAAGTTAAGGGCACGCGGTTCGCTTACGTTTGCTTTTTACCGCTCTAAGTCAATCGGAGGTGTGATTGCGCCGGCACGCCAGGGCCAGAACAACCTTGGCAAAAAGCTGCACTGTTAGTTCTGTCCACGCTATTTTCATTAAATCAATTAAACGCCTGCGGTCTATTGGCTCTCAGCTCTAGTGATTAGACTACCGTGAAGGACAATTCCAATCTCACGATTCAAACATTTTTTTTATCATACCCCACTTCATGTGATGCACTTCAAATGTCGTGTCATGAATGGAACCTTTTTGCATACGTCTTTTTTTCCAGCGCTAATTTTTTTTGTAATTCATTGTTTAAATTAATCTTCCGAGTTTGATCGTTTAAGTAGAGACAAAAAGTTTAATTCAAAGGCTCTCTCCCGGGCTATGAAAAGTTTGATTTTTTTCCTCGTGACAATCGCCCCTTTTTGTTCGGGCTTAAGCATATCAGTCAAACGAAATTACATCGTGTTCAAGTAACTTTGTAAGCTTCCATCTTTGACAATGAGCCTTAACGCATGCATATCAAACAACGAAAATTGACTTTTCTCAATATCCACCTGGGTACCTAACAAGCTTAGTTTTTCATACTAACGTTACACAACGTGTGTAAACGAGCGTTAATAGAGCCAAGTACTTTATTTTCATCACACGGGGCAAAATTGTTAATTATTTTCATTAAAAGCTGCAAATGATAATCAAAAGACGGATTTTCACAGTCTACGTTTTTTTTTCTCCCTTGATTGAAATAAATGTTGTTATAAAAATTTGCGATGTCAAACAAATAGCGCATTTTAGTGTTCGTGTTTAATTGATATTCTGTCCGTTCCATTCCAATGTTCAATTGCAAAACGCGATTTCTCCGGATGACTTTTTTTTGTTTTTTAATTTTCAAGCTATTTTATTAAACATTAATACACTCCCTTTGTGTAAAAACAATTCCATGTTATGTCAACATATTTCATTTAACAAGCCTGGCGATTCAATTTTGCTCCGACCACAAATCACGTTAACAACACACAAACACTGTGCAGATACGTTCACGAAATAATAACATCTCAGTGAGGCGCCATTTTTCTCATTATTGCAAAAATCGTGGCGCGATATCCCATCGGGACGCGCTAATGGGCTATCTGCTGATTAGACCAAGGCTAGGATAAAACGTGGATATCGCGAGTTGGCGCAATTTCGCCCCGGTGCACTTAGCGTTCCCAACGTATAAATTTGTTGAAGCTCGCGAGAGGCAGCGCCATTACTATCAGCGATAAGTTATTTGGTAACGTACGTTTTATCTCGTGCGATGTGCGCGAGAGCATCGGAACGGATATCCCCTGAGGAATGGCGGCTCATTTTCGAGTGTCGTTGTACCTTGAGGCTTCTTCATTCCCGCCTCGCACGTCCCCGACCAACTGAAACGGTGATTTTGATTTCTGCCGAATTTATTGACTCTTGTACGCAACGCCAATTTTAGGATTTGCGATAAATTTCATGTCGTAAGAAATTGAGTGGATAATAGAAATGTTTCAAGTTGTTGAAAAATTGAAACGTTGAATTACGTTACAGAATTTCATTCCGTTTATAATCCAAGACCAAATTAATTTCACTCCTTCAATTATTTATCTCGAAGATTTATTTTTTCCCCTCTCTGCTAATGAATTTCAGAATTTTTCATACCCACTTAATTATATGTGAAAAATTGAATTAGTCAAAGTCCGTTATCTGTATTTTATGTCGTACATAATTTGCTATTTTTTAGTTTTGCACACTCATTATTTTTTATATAAGATCTCATTGAAAAAAAAAAATGATTGAATGATTTTCTTGCTTTCTTTGTTAATTTACGTTCTAAAAATACATTCAATGCAGACGCTTGCTCGGAAAGAAACGTTTATAGGGCCTTGACAGGCGTCACCAAGGTTAACCTTAATTAGAAAAACTTTCCCTGCTAACCAGGTACGCCTTCGTGAAACCTTGTTTACTTTCAGGGGATTATAAAGAACGGTACTAAACTGTCCAAAATGGGTTTGAGTTTCTATATATAATCGCATGCATGCGCAAGTTGATTTTTATGTGAGTCCATGCAAATGTCTAACCGGAGTTGGGAAAAATGTTTAGAAAACGAGAGATATACAGCAGTCCGGGGTATCACACGACCCGATCTTATAAATCATCAACGATTTTAGCACCCTGCACGAAACGAAAGTCCAAACTCAGTGCCATAGTTTAGAAGATATAAACTTTCCCTTTCAATTCGTGCGCCATAATTTAGAGCCGCGGACGCAATTGTTCTTGAATGATCACTTTTCAGAGCACTCGCGGTACAATGCATTAAGCTTGCATTTCGCTGTTTCTATCATTTTTTCTCTTATCTTTAGCTTTCGAATCATATGGCACTAGATCTCATTAACTTATTACGTTGCGCTCGATCAATTATACTTGCGTAACTTGCTCGCAACGTCTATAATCGGTTATCAGAGAAATCGAACCAGACGTAAGTACCAACCGGAATTCTATCTCTTGCTCTCGCTGTCTGCCGCTTGAGTGAAAGTATAGTAATTTGCACTTTGCATGCACTTATAATACAAATTTTGCTGTTGCGCTTAGGAGTCGCGCTATTGCACAATACACCGAGAGGCAAAATCACGACAGAATTCCCGCGCGCGACACGAAACACGATGAAACGCTGATCAATCCTTTTATCAGACCATCGTGCAGATGCGCCTAGATATGCATTATGCAACTCATCTCGCGCGATATGCAGAGTTCATTAAAATTGTCGATAACAGTTTTTTTGATTTTTCGTTCAGATTAATTGTCTCGGTGGCCGAAGTTAATCTATTAACACGTTTACAACTGAGCCTCGATTAAGTCGTTCATCATATCGACCAGTGCCTTCGTTCTTGAAAAGTATACGTTTTATTTTATTTTCACGTCACCTCATAATAGCTGTATTTTGCACTTAAAGTTTAGTGTGAATTATACGATAGTTTGTGAGTCAATTACGTGGCGGCAAAAGCCTATTTACCTTAACATTTCAGTTATTTATGACAAAATTGTTGTAATAAATTGATCAAAATATATTTTATGGCTGGAAAATGTTTTTTTTTTTCGGTCCGCAAAGTTTTTGACGTCGCCCGTATAGAATTTATCTCCCTTAGGTAACCCGATTTTGCAATTATTCCCACACAACATTTCACTGTGGATGAATTTTGTTTCTTCGTTTTTTTTTTCGTTGAAGATTTATCATTCTTACGACCTTTGGCAGTGCCCGGCGAGTATAATTCTAGTTCGACATTTCGCGACCTTTCTTTGGATTGTAACTAAATCATTCTTTCCGGCTGAGTACGATTAATGAAAATTTCAGTTTGACGTAGAATAAAAAGAGAATGATAGAACGCAATATCATTCGTGTTTGAAACTTTTTTGCATCGCAAGAAGGTAATAGTCGAATGTCCATTAAATTCGTGACAAACAAGAATACAATAAAACGATTCTGTTACTTCTCTGCTATTGATCATGATCGTTCCATATTAATAACCTGCGCGTGCAAACACGTCGCTGAAAACACACACGTGGACGCGTTTGAAAAATGAACCACTGGGGAAAAGGTGAGAGAGATACGACCAAGTGCTTTCGAAAAAATAGGATGGCAAAGTTATCGACTTTTCTAGTTCATGTAGTTATACGGACAAAAAAAATTACCATTCCAAGCGGTTCACGCAAATTGCGGTATTTTTATTCTCTAGTTTGAACGCAAGTGATAATGGCTTGACGTTTCGTATGATCGAAATTTATCTGCATCACTTGCAAAATTTAAAATCATGTATTTTTTATCGTTCAATCCTTTTTTCATTCAAAAAGCATTTCAAAATTTTTTTTATCACAAAATGAAAACTAAAAAATGTAAACCGATGTAAAAATTACGAAACATTTATGAAATTTAATAGAAAGTAAAATCAGTGAAAAAGGGAATTATAAAATGTTTGAAATATATATCAAAAAAATGGTTGCAAAGGACGATTGACATATGAGCATTGACTGTTTATATTAACTTAGAATTTATTCTGCGATACGACATCGGTGACATTTTCGCTATCTGGCGAAATTCCAGGGAACCCAGCTGATTACACGACGAGGCGAATCATTTCACTGGTTCGAAAACATTTTAAGCACGCTGTAACATTTATAGCACAATTTTCAAGTTGAGAGACCAGAGAAATCGTTTTGAATCAAAATGAAATGACGATTGACGATGAAATAACGGCGCCTGAATAAAAATTTGTTAAACCGGATATGAAATTTGGTCGATGAGAGAACGACACGACATCTGCAGCTACTGAAATCTGAGACGGCAAAATTATCTAAAATTACGAGGCTCTTAATACAGAACACGCGAGAGCGCGTGGCCATTCAAAAAAGAAACAAAATAATAAAAATACTATCCATGAGAAAGTAGCTCATAAACCTCCCACGCTAGGTTCGGGATTTATTTTCAAGTGCGGGTGAAAATCAGGTACTCAGTTTTCACTTGATAAAAAGGTGTTCGGACATTTTTTCAGGCGGTATGCAAAACGATTTTAATGGAGACACACGCCGCGGGAGAAATTGTGTGACGCCAAAAGGCGAAGCTCGGTGCCTTAATAAGGTTGCACAAGAGGCGGTCTAACACCGTCTGTGACGATGTTAGTCTGGCGTCTTGCACCAAGTCATGCATACATATACAATCGCGGTATATTAGCCATAAGCGGTTACGCGATCGCGGAAGAGTCTGCGGCGATCTCGGAGAAACGAGCGAGCGCAATACGTAACGTGTGACAACAGTTTGGTACACGTAACGCTCTCACACGAGACGCGCCTGTCGTACAAGGAAAACGCCGTTTGCGTTTTATTTACAGGTCGGATTGTAATTTCATACTTCGTCCAACATTCAGCTCAAAAACTCGACATTTTTTACATCTTACAATCTCTTCAAATTTTTTGTCTCAACTTTTATGTAAGAGAATGATTTTCAAACAATTTTCTTAAGTTAAATTTGAGGGTTCAATCACTTTTCTTGAAAAGTTGATTAACGTTTTTTTTTCGTTCGGGCAATCAAAAGTAGTAAAATAGCGGTTGGAATGAAAGAAATGTTGGTTTTTTGCGACGAGGCAAAAAGGGCAAATCATTTCCGTTTAATTACCGTAATTTGATGTAATTTTATCATCACCGAATCGCTCATATATGGTGGACGTAATTCCTGTAATTTCATCGAACACGTACAAATGGTTTTATACCGTTATTGTTCCTCTAAAAATGTTAGCTTCTCTCTTTTTTGTTCTGCCTCCCCATGCGTGCAATGAGCCGAATTCTTCGAGTCAGTAGGTATAAGTTCACACTTTTCTCCGTGCACATCAGCTCGCGGATAGCAAACTATAAAAGGATGTTATTCAGAGAGGAATTAAGTCAATTAGGAAAATAGCAATCATCATGGAAACTGAGTGGAAAGTTTTAATTACATTATTACAAATGGGGTTCATATCATAAGTTCAACTTTTTAATGAAAACTTTTCATGAAAGAATCATCACATTTTTTTTTATCAGAATTCCGGTTTGTTGCATTTTTGAGCAGTTACAACTTTGTGTTCAACTGGTTCGTCTTGATAAAGAAAAAACACAATCTTTGAATGTTTAATAAAAAGTTTTATTTTTTACGCTTTCAATTGATCAGTTTATGTAACTCGGAAATACATGAAATAACATGAAAAATATACTTTCCATATCATGAAAGTCGGTTGACAGTTAACGTTTTTGTAAGATACACCCCAAATAAAATGTTTCATTTTATGCAGGACATGATACAATTTTATTACATTTCAGTAAACTGTAACCTTA